>VXAK01014416.1:226384-268058 GCA_013399435.1 Arenaria interpres | reverse complement strand
TTTCCCCATGGTGCCTCGGCCCCTGAGAGAACTCTCCTCAGCTGCCGCTGCGCCGGGCGGGCGGTCCTCGTCCTCCACACACACACCCCCCCAGCCACCGCCGTGTGGTGGAGGGTGTGGGCAGAGGCGGTGGAAGGCGGCGAGGACCCCTTTCCCCGTGCCTTACGGCCCATCCCAACACCAAAGCCGTCGTTTTACCTGTCGAGGCCAAATGGCACCTCGCAGGGCGCCAAGATGGCGGCGCCCCCGCGCCTCCTGTCACGTTCCTGCGCCGCGGCCTGGTTTCAGCGACGCAGGACTAATTTCTCATGCCTGAGAAAACCGTGCTTTTCTAGAAGACTCTAGGGTCTGCGTTTGTGAAATTATTTACTTTATAGCCAGCTACGGTATGTGGATTTCAAGGTCTCAGTGTTTCCGAGTCAGCCAGGTGTGGGGTATCAGGGAGTGAGGCCCAGGCACTTGACCCAGGCAGGCCAAGGGGGTTATTTCATACTGTGAACGTCACATTCAATACAAATTAGAAAGTTTACCGAGGAGTTCTCTCCCTCGATGGTTGCCATCCTGACAACTTCTTGCCCTGGTGCTGGACCCCTCAGCCCTTTGCTTCCCCTGAAAGCTGCAGCACTCGCAGTGTCCGACATTTGCTGTCCCCTGCTGGGAGTGCCCAGCTTCCTGCCGAGAGAACAGGCTGAGCTTAATCCTTTATATTATAGATTGGTATCAGGATTAATAATCGTCCTTTAGTCTTATTAATGTTAATTAACCAGTCTTACTCTATTAAATCTATATTGCAGCCCTTGGGTTTCCTTGTTTTTAACCTGATTCCCCTTCCCAGGTGGGAGGGAGGGGTCATCGGGTGATAGAGTAACGGGCGATGGAACAATTGTCTGAACAACAATAAATTCTTGTGGGTTCCTCAAACCATAACACATTTGACAGTAGTTTCACCCTGTAGCAAATGAGGTGAAAATACAGATTTTCATGCATTAATCCCAGTTGTCATGCGCAACAAGGTGTAAGACCAGAGAGGAGAAGGCAGGGGGAACTGGGAGTGGCAGCAACCCTTACCCTCCTCTCCTTGCTCTTTCTTGCAGGAGCGGTGGCCCGGTGGCGGGAGGAAGGACGCTTGGCTGTCTGGCTGCATGTCCCCATCCTCCAGAGCAGGTTTGCAGAGGCAGCCGCTTCGCAAGGCTTTGCTTTCCATCACGCCGAAGAGGGCTCGTCCACTTTGACGCTGTGGCTGGGAGAAGGGCCCAGCAGGCTACCAGGGTATGCCACACACCAGCTGGGGGTTGCAGGTTAGTTATAAAAGGAGTTGGATCCACAAAAAGCCTTTCACACGAGCCCCTAGGACCAGGTTCAGTAGGAAATCAACTGTTCCTCTGCACAGCCAGTGCATGGAAACCAGCTGCTTACTGTTTGGGTAACTTCACAAAGCGAAGCTTGTAATTGCGCCTGTACAACGCTGTGTGTTGTTAAAAACTGGCCAAGAAAGAGAGTTTCCTCAAAACAATTTCAGGCTGAGACAACGGTAAACAGCCCAGGGGGAAGAAAATGTGGTCCTGAAGCTTTGAAATTACCTCACAAATACTGCTTTTGAACACCATTTTGAGAACCATATATTGGCTTTTTGCGTGCAAGTAAGAGCGGTAGGATTTCAAGGTTCAAGCAGGTTTTTTAAAGTGAAAAAGTAACTACAAGCATTTTGAAAACGCTTCTCTGCTCCCTGTCCTTACTGTAGGATCTGTCTGTAAGCATCTGTCTAAACTGTGTTCAAAGTAAGGTCCATAAATGGGGTGAACTTGACCCAACAGGGATTGTTAAGGAGCTAGTACAAATGCTAGGCTACAGTCCGAAAGCTGTCCCAAGCTGTGCTTGGAAGTCCACAACCCAAACAAACAAACAAACAAGCAAATTTTACAAACAAACAAGCATCTGGCCACCATACTCTTACCCATCTGGACCTCCCACAACCACAGTTGGAAAGGAGTTGCTCTGAAAACTGAGGAAATTCGCAAGGAACTAGATAAGATGGTGTTCCTTTTTTTCTTACACAGGACAGAACAGGGAACTGATGATGAGTCAGCTTGAACTTGGCTTCACCAGATTTGCATGTTTTTGCCCTTTCTCTCAGCAGTCTTCCACAGATACGCAATTACCTGTCCCATCATTCAGCAATCTCCTGTAATCTGAAGTAGTACCAGTACCCCTTATGCAGTGGTAAAGGCTATACAGCAGTTACAGCAGAGGGACAGCAGATCTCTCCCGTTACAAGCTTGGCTTGTTTGTCCTTGGCTTGCAGGGACATTCATTCTTCAACAAGTGGTTTTAAACCCCATAAATAGCAATTTGAGAAATCTAGTTAGGATGGACTTATAAAAGCTGGATTATTCTATGTAGCAGCAGGTCAGGTGAAAGTAAATTTTGGACAAACAAAGCCTTCAGTTACGAAACAGTGCTGCTGCTACCAGTAGTAGGAGTTTTCAGTTCCAAAGCCGGCAGAGGGCAGCACAGAAGCTGAAGCCGGGCTTGGATTTTTTCAATGGACATGTTAGAGCATGTTTTCCTGAGGTATGAAGATCTCACCATTAAAATATGTAACATTAAACTCGAGTAAGATCATGCATTCTCCTAGCAAAAGCACCGTGTTACTCCTTACAGTTATAACTTGGATGTTTGAGGAAACATGACTAACTGAAAGGGGATTTTTCTGAAGTAGGTTTTGCATAGCTGAAAGTTCTATTTAAAAAAAAATAATGTGACAGATGCGTTGTGACCCTGATGGTTATCAGGAAGGATGTAATACAAGAAAAACAGTAACTTTGAAAAACTCTCAAACATTTGAAAAATATGAAAAATGCACTTTCAAAGCATAATTTGCTGTTGTACTTTGAGATAAACACTTTGCACTCTGTAAGTAAGAAAAAAACTTAGACGAAAATTTCATAAATGCAGGTATATGGATTTCATAATTTATTACACAGGTTTAAAAATTGCACAACATATAACGTATGTGGGTTTTGTTACCACTTTTCAAACTTGTACATTTTTATTCATTATTGGGAGTTTCTTTAAAAGAGGTAAAGACTTAAGGAGGGCATGTGTGCAGGTAAACAGATTTTTGTATGTGAAATAATGACTGCAGTATTTTTTTTTCCCCTCTGTTCCACTCACTCTCAGTGGATCTGGAACAGATTCCAAGAATACACTAAGCAGCGTGGATACCACCTAACATATGGCTATTCCGTTATCTCTCTATTTCAGGAGGGAGAGCCTGGCTAGTGGAAGGCCTTCGTTCTATTTTTAATTAATTTTATGGAAATATTACATCATTTAAATACATGCATTTATATTGTGTGTATGTGCCGATCCTTAGGCATTTTTATCTCCCGCACAAAAAACTGTGGTTTAGAAAATTTCTGCGGTGAAGAAAAGCAAATGTGCTGATGAGAGGCTTCATCTCAAAGGTGTGGCCAATCAGTTAAATACAGGACTTTGTTCCTTGAGCATCCTGAAAGTACGCAGCGGAGGCCCTGGCTGCGGGAGCTTTGCTGGCCTGCAGGAGGCCGGCACAGGGAGCGGACAGCAGGTAGCGAGCCTGCAGCGCCAAGTAGCCCAGCAGCTGGTTTTCGTCCTGTCTGGAGTTTACCACACAGTGAGTGCTGCGCAGCCTGGGCCAGTGCCTCGGCATCCCCCAGCCAAGCGATGACAAAGGTGTGAATAAGCAAGGTCAGGTCATATTTTGCCAGACTAGATCAGAATCGCCAAGCGGAGAGAGTAGCAAACGTTACTCATTGGGCTTGGCCATTATTGTTTAGAAATAGTGGAATATGTGATGTGTCGTCCAACGAGCTTACTGCATCCGTTTGTAGGCGGCAGGATTTTCCAAATATGTCAAGGCACGGAAAAGCTTCTGGTGTATGAAATGATTAAGATGTTTTTGAAAAGCATTTCCAAAATTCTCCACCTCCTAGGAGGAAGTGTTCTGCCATCCAGAAAGTGATGTGTTTGTAAATGTGCCATGTAACAATGGCATGGGAAGAGAAGTGAGGAAGGAAAGTAAAAGGAGAGAAAAAAGTAAAAGTCATCATTCTCTTCTCCCTCACGTGTAATATAAGACTTTACAGCACAGGTGTTCTTTTCATTGCTACCTACCTTAATCTAGCTGTTGAAATGAAGTCACTGGAGTTGAAGAGAGAGAAGGGGTCTCCACACACTTACGCACACGTGTGATCGATAGCCTTGGCCAGTCCTGTTACATAAGGAATTGTGTAAAACGAGCAGCTGCATAAATGGCAAACTGTGTGGGAAGATGGAGTTAGGTTGTGATGGTCCAAGGAATCACAAGGGATTTAAAAGCAGCTCCCAAGTTGTTTTACAAAGTAGTACCTATTCTGGTCTGCTGATGTTTACAATGCAAGCAGTCACACGTGCACTCATTACACGGATGACAAGTGCTTTTCAACTCTGAATATCTTTTCATACATGTTTACATCAGTCATAAAGAAAACAGGTAGAATGAAGATATTTCCTCCCCCTCCCCACCCCCCCATTACTCATTGTCTGGAGTTGTCTAAGGAATATTTTTTTTATTAAATAAGTTTCTTACCTATTTCCCAAAAGAAGACACTGAAAACAAAGCAGTGTTGAAATAGCAATTACTTGGTTAGGCTACAAGTGTAAACCTTTCCAGAAAGTCATCCTGGCGTTGGATGATTTAAAGCTCCAGGTACCACATTTGTAGCAAGAGGGAGAGTTTTTAAAACCACAGTTGAGAGGCTGGCGCCAGGCTCATCCCACCGATACCATAACCAGGTGTGGCCCAGCGAGCCCCAGCAGAGGGACTCCTGAGTTACAGCTGGGAAAATGAGACCAGACAGCAAATCCCATTAGTGTTTTTCCTTTCTTTTTGCTTTGGATTTAGGTATCATCTAGCAGAGGTTCTGGACATCTCACAGAGAATTTCACTGCCAAAAATTACATTCACAGACATTGATTTCTGGGGAACAGAGGAGAGGACATTCCTTCTGTTTGATTCAAACTGCAGTTTCCTTGCTTCAGCAGTCCTCCTTGGTCTCAGCAAACCATTTGGCTGAAGAGTGTCTTTTCTAGAAAATAATCCCTGTAATCACAGCATGCATAAAAGTAGCTCCTGCTTTCCTTTTGTTCCCTCTTTTAATCTGTGCAGTGCTTGAACCTGGGCACTGCTAAATATGTGCAGGAAGAATGAAATTGTCACAAAGTCAGAAGCCACGGGGAGGCAGATATGTGACTACCCTCTTAAAGCATGTCCTTTGACATATCTTGAAGGAAGATTGGTATTTCATCTTTTAAATATTCCTCCTACGCATAAATCTGCCATGTGTTATTAAAAAACAGGATGTTTTGAGCTGGACACTCATTCTTTAATAATTCCCTTCCGTGGAAATATGTCCCCATAGCATTTTAAATGCGTATATCATCACAGATCTGTCCATCTCCTCTTCTTCCTGCTGTAAAATGATATAGGCATTTTTTTATTGTTACTTACTAATTTGAAGCCCATGCATGACTGATGTGGAAAAGAGCCTGGTAAGCTGTACCGCTGTACTCACTCTGCTCACCACACTTGAAAAGTGCACTTGAAAGTCTGAGAAAAATACCCGTTTTAAAGGGAAGACATTGTGAAAGTATAACCAATGAGTGTGACATGATGACTAAACATGAAAGCACTTGGGTTTCAAAAAGTAGGAAAGCTTGTAATCTGTGGGAGAAAATCATGGGCTGAGCATGAGCACACAAGGAAAAGCTGAACTTACCAGTAACAAAAACAAAATGGGATGCATGAATCAAGTGAAAGTGTCACTTTTCCAATTGGAAGCAGTGCTTTTTGATTAACAAATGGACTCGGATTACTGTGCAGTTCCTATCATGAGTTCTTAGCTGGGTAGTACAGTACAGGCTTGTAGCCAACCAGTTGAACATCACCAGTAACAGTAAACCTTGTGTATTATTAACCAGCAAACAGGCGGGAGTTTCATCATGAATTTCACTGGAGAAGGGTTCTTGCCCACCGTGGCTGCTCGGCCAGAGTCACTGGAAAAATTTCTGTTCTTTGAGCAAGGTCACAGACACGTCTCTGCTGGAGCAAACAGCTTTGCTGGATTATTTGGAAGACGTCTTTGATCTTGCATTCTTTAGTTGTGATAATATTAGCACAAGCAAATTATTTTCATTTCTTGTGTAGTCTGGAACTTAAATGTGGGAAGTATTTTTCTTGGTGCTGCTAACTTTGAATTTTTATAAAGGATACTTAACTTTTTTTCATATTTCATTGTGTGTCATTTTTCCACCGACAGACCACTTTCTGTGATTCAGCCAGACAGATCTTGCCAACTGTAAACTGAGTATCTTTAGGGGTTTGTCCTGCTTTATCAAAACATGTTAAATTATGGTTGTTAAGACTGAATGTAGTCAGTCTTAATCTTTTTCAATATTATCTCTCTACTAGGTGCTGTTCTAGATGAAAGCACTGGAAAGGTGTTGGTGGTACAAGACAGAAATAAGGTAAGTTTGTGATAGGATTACAAAATAGAGATGTTCATTTAGATAAGCCTACTCTATAGTACAAAAACAAAGATCTTCTTTTCATTCCAGTCCAAAATTGTGATAGTTAATTTGTGTGTATCCTGGAACACATCTATCAACAGATTGCTGCATTGCATTTGAAAGGAAAAAAAAAAAATAGACTTTGAAAATCAATGGCTTTGTTGTTAGATATAACTGGTAGTTGAATCAGTATGCTTTTTGCTTTGAGTTTTGTGTTTTCTCCTGATCCAAGAATCCCTGACCTCGTGTTAGGATCCATGCAGACCTCTGGAAAACCCCTGTGGCTCAAAGCAGATTTTGGGACAAGGATTCTGATTTTGTTTGGTTTTGAAAATTCCAGGCACGCCCGTGGCTTTAAGTAAGCAGTAACTTGGTTGGCCACGGCCTGGACAGCACCTTCGTACAGCAGGTGTAAAGATCATTAATTTCTCGCTAAGTGAAACGCTTGACCTCGCTACTGAGAATGCCTAGCCAGAGAGCGCTAGCGTGGTGGTGGTGGGTCCTGTGGTGTGGCGTGAGGTGACCAAGCGTCCATCACCAGTGACGGCTTCCAGCCACCATCAGGCCAGCCTGGGTTCTAATACAGCAAGTGCAGAACGCTCACAGGCTCATTAGCAGCTGCCCGTGCTATTCCATTTAAAATATACTTGGCTTCCATTTGCAAATTAAATAAGAGCACCCCTGGTACAGTGAGATTAACTGCAATTTTAACATGGAAACAATCAAAACTTACATACGCTAACTGAAGCATGAAGTCGCTTGGGTGCATCATTTACATTTTACATAGTTAAAACTATGCCAGAATCTTACTGGTTACATTTTTCTATCTTTCCTGAAATACCTACTAAGAGCTCTCTTCTCAGAACCCAAAACATCACTTCAGTTCATTGGTGACTACAACACAGTTAATGAACTCCAGTGAAAGGTGGCTTTCATAGGCAGGTTAATCATGCAACACATTCCATTTGTAACGCAAGAGCTCGGAGGAAGAGAAACGCCCTTTTCTTGTTTCCTGTAAACTAATAATTTTATGATTTTACTTACCATAAACTAAAATTCCAAGGACTTGTCTATAGCAGGACCTTCAGGTTTACATTCAGTAATTACCAATTAAAAGACAAATCCAGCATGCCAAGCTGTAGGCTCCAGAAATGGTTCCAGCGAGTCTCCAGGAACAGAACAGCACATTGTAAACTTTAGAAATACCACCCTTATTTTTCCTCTTAAGCACACAGAAATTATAAAACTGAATGCTTACCTTTTAGTGAATGCGTTAAACACTTCTCACAGCGTAACAGCGGAAATCACACATTCTGCATATTTTGAAGTTTCCTAAGCCCAGGAGGCCGAAGGTTTAACTTCTTAACGCTGTGGTTTTGTTAAAGCTCGCCCACGGGCATTTGAAATGCAGGTGTCTCTATCCAGTTTTACAGTGAGACGTCGACGCTCTGTGCAGGTCGTAGGTGCAATTCCGTGCTGGCCAGACGTTGCCTCCGTAGCTGCTGGCCCCAAAACACAAGAGGAACCAGCCGGGCACCATCTGCCCTCCAGCCCATTCCGAAAAGCGGGATGGGTATATTCCAGGGCAACGATTTCAGCTTACTGTTCCAGAACAAAGCAGACACCTCGCACAGGGAAGGAGGGAGGGAGGTGAAAGGAAAAAATGTTTATTTCCGATTCTCCTCTTTACAACCCTCTTGTAGTGAGTGGATAAAAGTAACCATAAACACCGAAGCATATAAACACCCACACGTTTGTTGTGCAGTGAACAAAGAAAATATTCCAGTGCAAGTAAATTGGCTCAGATGGTGTCTGTTTCCCACTGTCAGTTCCACCACTCCTCTCCCTACTTCTTCCCCATGAAATGAAAGATTTCACTGAAATGGTAACTTTTAATAAAAATGACATTCTGAAAGCTTGAAAAAAAAAAAAAAATTAAACAGCTAGTGCAATTTTTAGAGCTGTTTGGGTTTAATCATGAAAGGACAATTCCACAGCACATAAAGAAAAATTTCCAGGAACTGAAAGCAAAACTGAAAGCCAACAGCCAAATATATGTATTTTCCATCTGCACTGGTTTTGATCTGTTATGTTAAATTCCTATCCAAGCCCTTTAAGGGTGCCCAGAAAAAAACGTTTTCCAGTGAAGCTGGTGGGATTTCAAATCACTGGAAAGCACACAGCTTCCCTCTCTATGCTGCATGTACAAGAGAAGCTACCTCTTTTTTTCCCCCAGAGCGTACCTTTTTACTGTGTTAACTTCTAGTTGAAGGCTAACTTCTTCCTACATAAACTTTTAACAAGGAAAGAAATGGAAAAAAAAGAAAACCTTTACGTAGGTGTAAAGATAAAGCCTGCAAATCTTTATGCATTTGCAAGAGGTGTAGGAACTGGGACTCCTTTACCAGTATCAGTAACAGCACCAAGTCTGCACTTCACATTTGTTTTTAAGTACTGAACTTTATTGCAATTCAATAAATGTTTCTACATATAATCACACACAAGGCCTCAGTTTTTGTATTCCATGAAAACAAATGACAAATTACACTAACTGGTTATTACAGACACACAAAGTCATCTTAAAGCCAGTGCAGTATAGAACAGTACTACAATCATAATACCTGTTTGTAAGATTAAATATATATACATTTTTTAAAAGCTAAAACCATGGAAGTGGAATACGTTAGCGATTAAATATAAGATTACATAGTCTGTAGCAGCTTTTTTTTAATATTCAACTACTCTATCTAGTTATCTAGCAGCAACATTGTCTAATGACTGTTAGACAGTTTGTATTTTCAATCAGTAGATGTTTTGTTCCAATATTTCATACAGACTGTAGATACCTCTGATCACCACTTTAGCAAGAACAAAGTAGTTTCTACTTAAAGCCTTAGTGATGTTCGTAAGAGTAATCACAACACTGCAACTTCAACAACAAGAAAAGGTCACGTGTTAATCGTCTCCTTCATACTAGAGAGTACAAAACAGGCTGCCTACTTCATTAATTTTTTTTTTCCTCCAATACAGACTCTAAATGCGTGGAAATTTCCAGGAGGTCTCTCTAATCCAGGCGAAGACATTGGTAAGTCCTAGGACAACAGGTCAGACGTCAACAGAATTATAAGGACATTAACAGTACTGAAAAACATCGTGACCCACATCACCCCTATGACTAATCACTGCTTTGAATTAATGGCGAGTAGATGAAGCGACGTGATCCCATGACCGTGATGGTAATGGGGTAACGTTATGTTCGGGGCAGAGAAGCTTTGTGTTTATAGCATTTACCCTTTTCCACAATTTCTCATAAAGGAGTGCTTGAAGCCAGCTTATTTTTTGTAGATTTGCTGGATATGCTGTAATACGAGCCAAAAGGGCAAAGGATTAAGGTAATCAGAATATAACCCAAATAAAACTGAAACGGGGAGCTCTTAGCTCGCACTGGAATCCAGCGCATTGAGCCCTATGATGCACTAGGCAAAAATTTCCAGCTCTCCATTTTTACGTGCAAAACAGAAATAAATACACTTGCTTCCTTCCACCCTTAATCTAAACAAATGAAATGAACACGAGTTCTTTGGCACAGGACCAGCATTAAGTGCAGCGCCTGAGCCCCGGGCACCTACTTTCAACCAGAGACTTGAGGCACTTCTGTATTAAAAACCAATGCTGATTGAACGGAACCTGTCACCTCTGCCCAGCCCAGCCGATGATGAACGCTGCTGCAGGGCGTTCAGAGGCGAATCAACAAGGGTGTTTATGAAGAAAGAGAAAATTGTGCTTTTTCTCCTTGTGTCTCACCTCTTAAAATTACGATCCACAGACTGGTTAATTCTTAAATTATACTGCAGTTCGTAGGTAGATCTCGTATATTTGCTTATATTAATTTAGGCCCACATCAATATTCAGATACGAACACATTCTTCCAGTAACTCAGAAATGCAGAACTCAAAAATGTTGCCCAGAGCAATGCAGCAGCTCCGGCAAACTGGGTGTCAAGCCCAGGTTTCCTTGACTGTTTTGTACCTTAGAAATATCTACTATTTTTAGCAGTGTGGAGGGCTTGTATTCCAGTTCATTATTTCAATTCATGGAGAAAGTTTCTAGTGAGTGGGATACGGCTGAGTTGTAGTTTTCATAACTCATGAGTCACATTTTAAGTCTTTTTGTCAAACACGGTGATAGAAATCAGAATTACTTGCTTGACAATGCAAATACATAGAGTGAAATGGATGGGTGTTTTCAGAAGAATCCCAGATGCCGTGTTTGTTGTCTAGCCAGGCTCCCCTTCACTTCCAGGGGATGCCAGAGAGATTTTTGTACTGAGGAAAAAGAACAAGTAGCCCTGGCAACAGCTTTGCCAGAGGAACACCAAGCAAGCCAGTGGCCATACGTCTAGTAAGAGGTGAGATTATGGCTGGAGCCTGGATGTAGGTATTGAGAAACACCTGGGGGCAACAAGTCTCTCACAACTCCCCTCCTGCCACTACTAAACTGTATGAGAATAAAAGTTATAATTCTCTCCATCACATCTTAATATTACAAGAAGATATAAATTAGTGAAGCATAAAATATAATAGAGATTAATTCTACTTTTTTTTATCCGTACATAAAACCTTATAAATCACAGTAATTCAAGGGAATACATTTCAATTACAATTAAAAATTGCAACTACAATGCTTGAAGGTCCTGTAATTATATAAAGTGACAAAATATACGGCTGCCTATTTTAATGAGTACAAACTGACTTGCGCAAGTAATTTGAATAGTTTCATAATGCAGATTAAGCAAAGTGCACATATTTTTGTATTTGAGTATTTCTGAAACTCAAGCCCTAGTGTTTCTTCTAGTTTAACTGTCATTATATATTTATAGATATATACACATTTAAATAAAAGGGAAACAGAAAAAGGCACTCTACCTAAAAGCAAAGCTCAATGCTTAAGTGAAATTCCTAATTATTTAATTTCTTTCACCATAGCCTGCCTCAGCATTCCTCACGATCTCAATTGTTTACCTTCTTTGAGCGCTTTTGCGTACTACAGCCCCTTGCCTAATAATAAAACCGCTTGCCACATGAAGTCTGCTTTATTCTACCACTATTTTACACCAGAGGACTGCAGAGGCCTCTCTGGCCCACATAAAATGCAGGGCCAGTAACAGTAAATGAACGTCTTCCCCCACGTACTTCTTCCCCATATGCAGTAGCCTTTAACTAAATAATATTGTATAAAGTCACAAACATAAACGTTTGCAGGCACCATGTACTAATGGGTCTCCAGTCCCACACATACCTCTATACACTCGGTGTAAACTTCACACAGCTCGTTCCGTTGCAGGATGGAAGTTGAGCTGAGGCAGAAGTATGTGCAGAATCAGGGCCATTAACATGGAGTTGTTTGGCCTCTGCTGGATAAATTATTTTGGTTATATATTGCTAGCCACTGTATGTCCTGAAATTATTTCCAATATTTGAAACTACCCCTAAAATGCCAGTTTTATTCACCTCTGACATGTCAAGATGCAACCTTCCATAGGAAGGCAAATCTCTACAAGGTCTTGTAAAACATATTTTGCTTTTGGAAGTAAGCCAACATGCGGCTTTCTTACTGAAAATGAACTAACTGAGGCAGGTAACACTGCAAAACAGCTGTATGCATTTACTACTCAAACAAGACAACTATGAGTTTATATAGATTTGGAAAAAGCTGGTATTTTACCTACCAGTGGGATTTGACTTGACTACAAAAAAAAATCTTTATTTGGGCTTTTCAATGTAAGTTGCTATTCAAGAGAAAAATCTTATTTTTGAAGAGTCCCGGATAGATGGGTAATTCTCCTGCTGCAATTGCAGTACACAGACCTTCTTGACCTTTGAAGTTATGGCAAGGGTGACACATCACTGTGGTTGATGCACACAAAATGTACACGTGCAGCATGGATGCAGCATGTTCTCCGCAAGCAAATTTCTCCGTGCTGTACTGGTGCTATGGCACGTTTCAAACGGCACTAGACACTTAAGATACATTTTGAAAAGAACTTAGTGCCAACTTTGTGCAAACAGTATTTTTAACCTATTTTGATACTCCTTCTGGCAAAGCGCAATAAAACTTAGCAGTTTGGTGGCGTGATCTGACATACGTCCAGGCGTTCAGCTGCACGGGGCCTGAATCTGAAACCTGGCAGAGGCAAGGAGAGAGATGGGGCTGAGACTCAGCGGACTGAGAAGCGGGTGCAGCGCTGTCTTGGATTATGACAGCAGCGGAGCCAGCGACCATCAGAACGTCCATTTCCAAACCAGGCCCTGTACGGCATTATCGGGAGTTCCTTACTTTCATCATTCTGTCGGATATACACAAGCAAGGCGTAGAGCAATTGGGGACCAAAAAATCAGCTTATCCTTGTGTCGAAACAAATAGGCTTACATTCTGAAAAGCTTATGAAGCACAACAGAGAGCGTTTTGAGTTTGAAATTTTCCATGATCAAAAGGCTTAGAGAGCGTTACGGTATTCTTCTGCGTATTGTAAGGGTCGCTCTTTTCACCTAGGAGACACAGCAGTTCGAGAGGTTTTCGAAGAGACTGGCATCAAGTCAGAGTTCAAGTCCATCCTAAGCATAAGGCAGCAACACCAACACCCTGGGGCCTTCGGGAAGTCGGATATGTACATCATCTGTCGCCTGGAGCCCTCCTCCTTCAACATCAGCTTCTGCCAGCAGGAGTGCCTCAGGTGTGAATGGATGGACCTCGTGGAGCTCGTTAGGACAAAAGACGCTACTCCCATCACCAGCAACGTAGCTAAACTCTTACTTTACGGATACCGGGAAGGGTTTGATAAGATTGATATAACCATGAGAGAGTTTCCAGCTGTCTACACAGGCCGGTTCTACAAACTATACCACAGGGAGCTGCCTGAGTCCTATAGAAACATTACGTGATAGCAGTACGTTTCACATTTCATTAGATTAATAATTTACATTTATTACTTTAGTATTATTTAGACCATATTAAAATTATCCATGGAATTATTTTTAGGTAATTATTAGAAATTAATTATTTATTCTCTAGTACGCTATAGAGATATAAATTATTTTTAAAAGTAAATATTGCTGTAAGTGTGCATCAGATTTGGTTTCCTTTACTCTGTAAAACAAACATAAGGTAAATAAAATAGCTATACATAGAGATCTAGCAGAAAACAGAAGTGTTACTGATCCTGAAAATATATTTTCCAAGTAATTTTACCTCCACACACACTGGCACAACAGGCTTAAAGAGCAATATAAAGACAGTATGAAACATTCATGTTTTTATCTGGTATCTGCAAAAGTAGTTAATATCAGCAAATAATTGCTTGTATTTTTGCTACTGCGGAGAGGAGTAGGAATCTCGATGTCTTTAGTGTGGTGTGGCGTATGTGCTTGGAATCCGCCATGGAAATCAGCTCTTAGCAGACATGGGAAGAAAAAGGATTGCTTTCTGTCCAGGTCCAGTCTTTGGTCCAGGTTTGTACTGTCCAGTTCTTTTCAGTGCCACATACCAATCGGAGTATTTCCGGGATCGGTAAGTGTTATAGTTATTTGATTCCAAACGCTCAAAAAAGAAACATTCTTCTGTTGCACATTTCTAAAAGGAAAAAACAAAAGGATTATTGATATTCCATCACAACAAATCAATTCTTCAGATTCATGGAACTACCTGAGAACCTAAGTTAGCAATACATTTGGTTTTAAGAAATTCAACTGAAATGCTTCACATTTAAAGAAAGACTTCTTGTTAAAATACAGTTTTTAACTATGATTCGTTTATTGTCTTTAACGCAGACCAAGCAGGCCGTAGTTTGTTGACACTGTGTAGGTCTTTGGTCTGATCTGAAGCTCCGTCAGACAAACGAAGAACCCTGTCCCTTAGCACCTACTGGGCGCTCCTGACTTCCGAGCTCAACAGTCCTGCCGTCTCATCCTAGGTTACGCCTCAACCCGGAAGAAAAGCGGGATGTAAGAGAAAAGGGAGCATTTCCTTGCCTTCCTCAAACCAATCTTTTTATCAGTTAGTTAATTAGTTTTTATCAGTTAAACTAACTGCATTTATCCCAAGGCAGGTTGACGACAGCAGAGCCCCTGTCGGTGGACAGCAGCGCTCTCACTGGGGCAAACCCACCTGCGGGACCAGCGCTTGAAAGTGAGAAAAAGTGTTTTCTCCACGACACAGACGGCAGTGGTTCAACACTGCGGAAACCCACTGGAGCAGGTGGGGGCACTTCCTTTTCATATACAGCATCTGTCAGCCCGTCAATTCAGTCACACTCGTTTACCCAGAAAATACTTGGGAATGCCCGAGGAGGAGAAAAGCTAGTCATCAGAAAGAAAGTAGGCAAAAATCTTGGAGAGGAGACAGGGAATGTGAAGCAACTTCCTAAACAAGCAGGCTGCTCTTTGCTACAATCTGCTGTTAATATTCATGAATATATGAAGTATCCAACTAGAAATAACAAGTGAGCTTGGAAAACTTAGACTTCATACAGTACGCACAAAACCATCCAAGAGAAGAGTAACTCCTCAGATACGCCGTGTTTCTGTAGCTACAAGCAATTAAGTCATTCAAATACAGTCTGCAATAAAGTGATCTGTCTCAAAATAAGTCTTCAAATAGAACTGGTTTTGCCTCCAACCATTTTCAAATATGAATTTCGGTTTCTAAGGAAAACAAGATAAAATCCTTATGCAATTTCTCATTTCTATAACTCACTGATATTTTTACATTTCAAATTGCAGAAATCAAATTAATAATTTGTGTATTGTTTGTATTTTAAATAATCTTTCTCAAGATAAATTGTATTTTAATGCCTTTCATTCCAGCAATGTGGAAAAAGATGCGTTAATCATCTCAAGCCACAGATCCAGCCTGAAATGGATGACAGTAGCCTTCAGAGGGCACAGAAACTGTATTAAAAAAAAAAAAGGAGCATTTAAGAACAAAACCGAACTTTAATCGGAGTTTAGGGAAGTTCAGCACAATTGCCCCAGCTGTAAATTCTGGTAAAGAGACCACGGCAGCCGGCTCACGCCTCGCCTGCGGCTCCTTCCCGAAGCAGTGGCACCTCTGGAAACGCCAAGAGAAGTTTTAACAGATTAAGTTTTAAGATTAAACTCCTCAAACAGATTTTCAGGCAATTTATGGGTGAAAAAAGAAAAATATAGATAAAGATATTTTGAAATGAGCCATGCGAATCGCTCTGGACACGTAAGTCCTTATTTCTCGGCAAAGCATATGTGATAGCAATGCTTCCTACAGTGCGTTGCCAATGTAAATATTTTGGCATAAAAGCGAATGCTTAGGTGACAAATGATAGTTCAGGCTTCATGAACTATGTATTCCTTAACATCTGCCAGAGGCGACCCTTGGGAAGCTGGACTGCTATCCAGCACAGTGGGACGCCGGACACCGCGTTGGGAACCTCAGCCCCTGGAAAAACCCTGGATATCAATTTATTTTGTTGTTTTTTAAATACCCTTTGGTCTAGGCTGCATTCAAAGCGGTGATCTGGCAGCGGGAGCTTTCAGAGCACATCATGAAATACCTCAGGTCTGCAGCCCTTCGTGGAAAGGCTAAAGGGAGGGGAATCACCTGCGAAGTCCGAGCGACTAATAAAATGCTGAGTGCAGGAGCTTTTGCCATTAGCAACGGTGGTTGCAGCCGCGCTGGTACCACGCTCTGCCGTGTGCCACCGCTTCCAGTAACCGCTCAAATCCCCCAGGTGATTCACCCGGGGAAGGTTAACTGACCAAAAAGGCAGCAAATTCCTACAACAAAGTTTCTTCTCCTTTATTTGCGCAGCCAAACAAACAGCACCCACTGATTGATTTTTCAGGGCAAACTGCATCTTCCTTAGTATCACATTATGCCAATTAACTAGTTTTGACATTCTGGACTCAGATTAAGAATTAAAATTCCTCAAGTCTGCTCATGCTCAAAACTGAAACCAGAGGGTTAACCTGTAACTACCACTGCGGATGGAGTATGACCCGAGAAGGGTGATGATCACATTTAGCCTTTTCTAACTACAAAAGGGCCAGAAAACAAGGGTTATTCTCACAAATATTCTTGTACCATAATTTTAATCCATAACACCCAAAAGAGAAGAATTTCCCTTCAATTAAAGTCCTTCAGTCTGGCAAAACCTCTCCGGTCATAGCGAAACCACATAAGCACAATCGACAAACAAACAGGTCATATCCTTAAATAACAAAGTATTTCTTATGAAATATAAGAGTTAGTCAAAAGTGCAATTTTTCCTTTCATGGGGAATTTTGAGAAACTTCTTCATGAAATTAAATAATCAAAACCCATTTAATTCTGTGAAAATAAAGCAAAAATATTTCATTATTATAATTAAATGAAACTGGAAAGTCAAAATAAGCCGTATCAGAAGTGAAACGTTTCAGTTTTTCTGTTAAAAATCTGATAGAATGGGTACATTTCTGCAGAAATATTTTTAGACAAAACAGCACTTTCCAAGAGGAGGTTTTAACTGGCTGCATTAACAACCAGCCATTTCCTCCAGTGACTGACCTGGTAAAGACTACCTCTCCCCCCGAGTACAGTGACAGAGTCTGTTAGTAAGCAGGGAACATAAAGCCGCTAAATTAAACGCCGTCTCATCCAGCGTCCAAGCCAAGAAGGCACCCGCTGCACCACCACGCAAGTCACCAGTGTACGCGGCGAAATGCTGGCTACGCATTAAATCATTTTGCAAAATCCGACTCGGAACAAACCACAAAGACATGTCTCAACAAAGTAATTACAAAAACATCCAACTGGATGAAAACCAGGACTGAATAATAATTTGTGAAAGTATTTTTGAAGATGCTAATACATTTATAAAACAAGAACGCATGGCAAATTGGTCCTTGACGCTGAAAAGTAATAAAAAAGAAGAAACAAAACATGTTAAAAAGGACAGAATAGTACTTGAGTGATTAGTGGATTAGAGAACTAAATAGGCGTTTAAAAATTAAAGCTCCATAATGTTTTAAGAGAAATAACCAAAGGTTTCAGCAGCTATGAGTTCATGTGCACTGAGGAGCTCACTTCACCGCAAAGATTTCCAGCATACGCACTTTGAGAGCTCTCACTGAAACACAGCGCTGCTCAAACTGAAAAGAAACGCTGGCAATTAGGAACAGTTTCATGAACGCGTTTATAGGCACCATTGGCCACAAACTGCTGGAAGTCACAGCACAGAAATCCTCATGGAAAAAACATCGCCTGTGCTGCAGAAAGTGATCGTGGAATTGCAGAAGTATTCATCGGGCTGGCTGAAGAACAAAATCTTAAATAGTAGAGAGTTTTCACCCATGAATAGCAAAAATGCAGAGTTGTAGAAAGCAGTGTTTGCAGTAAACACAATTCAAGTAATACCCATTTCCAGAAACAAAGCAAAACAAACCAAATGTTTTATAAGCTCAAGTGAGAAGCACAAAGTGATCCAATTTTACCAGATTATAGAGAGTAATTCCGAGTGAAAGGCAGATGACTGTCCAAGCACATCGCCTGACAAGAACTAAGCAGTTAAAATTGCTGCATATAGCTGCAAGGGAAGCACGTTCTACAAAAAACCCACCCTGCAACGACAGCAGGTTGGAAATCCCAAATGTAAACACACCCAGGTGTTTATAATTTTACAATTGGTGCTAAACACCCTATTTTGACCATTCCCTGCCACTCAGGGTAAGGAGGGCAATTTGAACGGAAGGCCGAATGCCACCACACCAGCACCACAGGAAATTCCCAATTATCCTTAATTCAAGAATAGCGCAGTAGACAACGACTCACATTTTCTTCAACTGAGCTGTCACACAGTCCCGGAGTAAATAACGCTGTAACTCGAAACAGGTTCTTTAACTATTCGCAGCCATAAGCAAAACGGGCTTTCTGGAGCCGGAGGGGCACAGTGGTGAGGAGCACAGCGGGGACCCCTGCTCCTGTAAAACTGCTCGAGGGTTTCATTTGCTTTCAGGATAATTTCACTGGGGCAGAGGCAGAACTGAGGGGATTCAGGAGTCATTTCTGCAGCCCTTGGCGCGGGTCTCTCATTAGCTGTAGGTCAGCTGGGGTTAGGAACGCATCTTATTATTAACACCTGGTACTGGTGGGGGCTTGCACAGAAGCTGGATGGGGCTGTGCTCAAGATGGCAAAGCGCCAGGGATTACTTCCAGCTGAAATTCTGTAGTAGGGTGCCCTAACACTGCCCCTTCGCAAGCACTGAAAGTTTGTCAGCGCTGAAGATTATAAACACGGACAAGAGATTTACCGTATCTACATCTCATAAGCAAAATTAATGTTAACTGCAGCTCTTAACAGGAAAATTTATAATCTAGCTCTAGAAGACCTTATTAACTTTCAAAGTCTGATAAACACAGTGGCTTTAAAACACAGTTTAAAATTAAGCTGGTACTAGTAAAATGCATGGAGTTTATACTAGTCTAGTTACTGGTTTAATTTACCCACACTTAGTAACTTTATTTTTTAATTTTATCATCACTTTTCCAAAAATGTTTTTCTTGCCAGTTTTCTAGCTTAGAAGTACACATGGCCAAAAGAATTTGATTCTTTACAAGAGGAAAATGAGAAAACAATATATTCACATTACTATTAAAAACATAAAAGTCAAAAATTTTTTAAAAAATGGCATTATTTTCTACCTTAACAGGGTCTTTACATCATTTCACGTGAAAGTAAGTGAAAGAGAAAAAATTACTTGGGGGAGGGGGTGTGTTTGTGGAGACTTAATTCTTCGTTTGTTCTTATAGTTTCCTGCTATACATGACCACTATAGGTTTCCTCCCTCAGACAGGCCATTCCAGTAGGGCAGACACACTCATCTCTTCCTACTTCATAGATCAATTAATTGACCAAAGTTGCACAGAGCTAATTTCTCCCTGGTAAATCACACACAGAGAAACCAAGTAAGTCCTGCTAGAGGAGAGGCTGCTCGATACAGAGTGAGGAGAAGACCTACCAATACAAACAGACACGTATGGAGATACATATTAAAAAAACCACCACTTACCAAGGCCAGCAACCTGCCATCCTCCTTCATAGCCAGAAAGCGATTTGCACTTACACCTTTGATTGACACCACTCCTCTTTCTTCTGCTTGGAGTTGCAGTTTGACTGTGAAGAAAATAAAAGAAAAAGCACATTTTCCCAGCCATCGTGGTATTTCAGCCCTCGACAGTGAAGCCTACTGCTCCAAGCCTAAAACCAGAGAAAGCTTCAACTGCTTCAACTCGCAGCCTAGATAGTAAGCTTTCGATCTCCAGCTTTCTGATCCCATTTTTCCAAGAAAATGCGTATTACAAAGTAAGTAGCTACTGTCGAATTGGCCACAATAAGCATGAGCTATCCTTCTATCTTCATTTCACATAAAAACAATTTAAAAACCCATAAAATTCCTTGAAGGACCACCATTGGCATGGTCAACTGCTCAGAAAAAATGGAAAATTTTGATGGCAATTTTCTTACTGAGGTATTTCTTAATGTTTCTAGAACAGCACCAGCCACGCAGCCCTCTACAGCGAGGCTGTCAGAGAGGTGTGCGTCTGGGCTATGATTAAGACCATTCAGGACCGTATCACTCGCTAGATATTGTAGCGGTTCCTAACAGAACAGCATCGATTAGCTGACACCATACAACCAATAAGCAAGCAGAACTGCAGAAGTGGATGAGGACAACAAAGACACAAGAACCGGTGTTACACACGTTAGGAACAAAGAGTAGATTTATTTGAATCAATTATTTTAAAAAAATGAACAGCCATTTATCTAAAAAATGGGTAAGGTCGTATCACACAGCTTTTAGCTACTGCCTGTGAATTAACACAAAGTCTAAACTGATTTTTCAGCTAGTTTAGATTAACACAAATGTTTTCTCTTCCACCTGTGGCTTGTTTCAAGCTACAAGCCAAAGTGGCCTCCACCTAAATGCAGATGAGCTATTTGCTATTTTTCTTCCCTGGGTGTTCACATCATTGCATTCAGAACAACAAATGAATTAGCCTCTAAGTGGTTAAAACAGCAGAGCCAGAAAGTTGCATCTACAGTGCATTTCAGCCTCACCTCAACAGGAGTAGCTGTGACACTGTACCTCAAAGGTCAGGCTTTTCAGCCATTAGCTACACAGGGTGAGGAATACTGCAAAATACAACAAACTACACCAAATACCTTAGAAAAGTCCACCAGACACCTTCTACGTCACTTAGGTATTTGTGGCTCAAAAGAAATCCAAACACTGTGTTGGAACCACTATTTTTCTGGAGAAGGAAGAGGAAGCGAAGTACATGTCCTAAACCTCACAGGAGATCCTGTTCTATTCCAACCATTTTTAGAACATCTCCTTCTGAGAACCTAACTTTGACTATTTCAAACATCACTTAAAAGAGGGGGTAAAGCCCGTAGAGCAGCTCATATGAGCTCCTAGGGCTGCCTGCAGCTTGACACGTGGTCCTTCCTTCTCCCCTTCACAGAAAATATACGCCCGTTCCCTGCAGCTCCATCCCATCGAGCCAGTTTGCACAGGCAGTATGATCCAACCTGACTGCGGCTAAAAACAAACACATTTCAGGTTCAGAAACAACCATTTCAGTAACGGTAGAACACAAGAAACTTGATCTTTCAAACCCCCTAAGTTTTCCTGTATTCTGGATGGCCATTAATTCCAGCGCAACCCACATCTGCAAAGCCTCTCACTCAAAGAGCAATGAGAAGCGAGCCCAGATGAGTACTATTTTTCTGTGCAATACTGTGCTTTCATCCACAGTTCCAATAAACAGGGATTTTTTAAGAGCAACTACGCTTCTGTAACAGGAAGCAAGATGATTGCAACACAGGCATCAAAAATGAGGGAGAGCCGAGAAACAGCCTCTCACCTTCTTGGGATGTATGAAAGCAAAGAAGACCTTTGCCAAAGAGCTGCAGCAGGATGTCACAAGCTGGTACTGGTTATGTGTCCATCAAGTGTCCGAATGAAGGATGTGACTCATCTGGTGCAAAACTATCGGTGTTTCCAAAAACGAACTGGACTGGAACTTCTCCTGCCTCCTGCTTGCATCCCAGAAATTATTTTGGAAATGAATTAAAAACATTTTCTATTTGAACAGACTATACAGAGATCTGACCACGATAAAAGCCTGGCTAGACGGAGTGACAGCTGTGCTCCATTCACTCAGAAATACCCGGCCAAGGACTTGCATCAGTTTGCATTCACCCATTTCTCTCTTTGAAGGGTCCATGGGAAACACATACCTGGTTCTGTACAGTGAGACTGGTGCTACAGCTTAGTGGGGAAGTCTGATGGATAATACTGGTACACATCATAGAATGGTTAGAGTTGGAAGGGACCTTAAAGATCATCTAGTTCCCAGTCCCCTGCCATGGACAGGGACACCTCCCACCGAACTAGGTTGCTCAAAGCCCCATCCAGCCTGGCCTTGAACCCCTCCAGGGATGGGGCACCCACAGCTTCTCTGGGCAACCTGTTCTCGGCTTCATTCGCCTGCCTGCTTTTGCGGAGCACAGAGTTTTTTTCCATGTAACGATGCAGTTTTAAAAAGCCTGAACTTTTAAGCCACTGGAATAAATGCTTGAAGTGACCGTATATTTTGGCGTGGTAGTATCTCAAGATTCAGAGGGAGGTTGCTGCTTAGCTGGCTTTTTGTTGTGGGGAAAAAGAGATTTTTGCAATACAAATTAACCTTTTTTTTGGGTTACTTCTGTTGCTCCTAAAGACACAACTGAAGAAACTCCAACAATACCAGGAACACGAAATCTTCAGGATAATTGCTGCCAACACATTTCTAAGCATTAAAATTATTTCATCTGATTTTTTGCTAGATACAGAGAGACATCAGTAAGAGCTGCTTGTAAATCCACTAATTTGTATACGCCACTGAAGCCATATTAATACAAATGCTGCACTCTGAAGAAATGGTTTCTTACACTCATAATTCACTAGTAATTCCAGACTTCCAAGGAATACAGAAACCTCTTGTAGTCGTAAAATATTAGGTGAAATGTTTAATTGCATCCCAGAATCAAGTACCCAAAATACAGCCCTCCCAAGTTATTAGGCCAAAATCAGACTTGAGAACAGCTTCAAAAACCTTCAGTATAACTCCTTGCCCTCTGGGAACGCAAGAATGTAGAGAAGTGCTCTGGGCAGGGACCGGGGGAAATGGACATTTGAGAGGTGCCCAAGCATTCAGCTTTCACCGCACACTTAACAAGGAACAGCTGTGTGAAATATCTGAATAGTAATATTAATTACTGCATTATGGATTTATTATGCTTCGTGACTTTCTCCTGACAAAAAAAAAGCACACCAACTCCTACAGCGTCGTTCTGGGCCAGAAGTTCAGATTCTGTAAAAACAAACTTTTAGTAAAGGTTTTTAAGGCATGTAGAAATATTTGTATAGTTTGGAGAGGCTTGTGAGAAGTGTTAGTCTTTAAAGAGGAGGAAAAAAGGAAAAAAAAAAAAAGGTTTTCCTGCAGAGTTTGAAAAGCACTGCAATACTGAAAGCCCCAAAAGCAAAAGCAGCTGCACTCGGGTTTTCCTCTCCAACTCAAAAAACACACGAATAGACAGAGCCAAACTAGTACTGTAAGTTTTTTCAGGTTTCAGTGTTATTTTATGGCTTTATTAATGCAAGGTAAGTATTTGCCACAGTGTTGTGTCGATTTAGAGATGCCAAGATACAACACGGCCTTACTAACTGAACACGTTTTGACCATGCCGTCATCTCCAAAAGCAACAATTTTAGGTTTGGCTCCATGCAACTTGGTACAATGGGTCAGAAGAGAAATGGAACACTTAACGCTGATGACCTGTATCTTTTGCTGCATTCAGATAACCAGTAGCAACAGTTCAGACATAGGCCATCATCTCAGATTGACTCATAATATTTGTTTTCAGCACCCTTGAACCTCAAAACCAGATCTATGAAAGTAAACCAATTAAGAAGTCTGTAATCCAAAAAAGTAGCACAGATTGTTGTGAAACAGCCAATTAACAAAGTGAAGGCCAAAAAGGCACATTTTCCCAGTCCATTTCTGGCAGTCCTTTGGGAGGGCCCCCCTCCAGCATGGCAGTAAGTTATTTCACTGCTCACATTCATAGCATGCCCTTTAATTTGTGATGAACGCCAAGCGCAAGGCTACAGTCGATGCCTGCTGCTTTTGTGACAACACAGAACTTGGCACACCGAGCAAATATCTTGAGGACTGAGGCTAAGTCATCACAAAGTTATGAAATAAAAAATGCGACCTTTATGCACTGACGACTAAAAAGGACTCCATAAATTTACTACTATTACTAAGCCTTTCTTTTGTATCTCTTCATAATAAGCTAAAGTATGATCAATCCTCCATTTTTCTGCTGAGTACAAAGAAATGAAGTGCAAGACATACAAATTTAATTTCATGCCAGGGTAGAAACTCTGAGGAAGAAGGATAAAGTTGTATCTTCAGGAAGATATTAAAAAGGTTAGAAAATATGAATGAAATAAAGATAAAGCACTGAACTATAATGCAGGAGATGGATTTAAAACCTTCCTCTGACACAAACTTGTAATACTTAAGATAAATTACAAAAGTATGCTCAATAAACTCTCCTTTGAACCATTTCCATGTTCCTGTATTCAGCACAATCACAAACCTGTTACCTGAACAAATGAATCGGTTAACAAAATGCAATTTATGGATATAACAACAAGGTCCACAATACTGGAGTGAGGATCTTCCCAGGAGAAGAGATCCCAAGCGCAGAAGCCACCGTGCAGCTCTGACAAGCTGTGCAGTTAAAAGCACAAAAACAGATGTGGCATCGTAAGATGGAAAGAGAACAAGCCACGTAAAGACAAAATTCTCAAACCAAAATTAAATCTATAGGTATTTACAGCCTGCAGGACAGATGGCACTAAACAAATTTTTAATCATAAGGGGATTGTTTAAAAGCTACCTGCCTCAAAATCAAGAAATGCCTATAAAAGTTCCAATAATAGGGAAAAGATACAATATCTGAAAGCACACGATGAGCAAATCTCTCCATGATATCCGGAGATCCCATCACGCTCTTCAGAACCATGTTTTCCAATTCCATAATAAACATGGGAGTAAAGTTCCACTAGCTGTGCCGTGGCTCTTTCTCAGCTACCTCACCCTCACAGCACCACCACCCCCCAGGCACCATCATAAAACTCAAGTGTCCAGCACAAGAAAAATATGCAAATGTGCAAGCCAGAAATTTTAATTATGGGTCCAACTAAACTATAATTTTTTTTCAGTCATTCTGTTATCATAATGAGTTTTTCCGCAAGTTTGGAAAACCATACCAAAACAATCACAAGCTGTTTATCATGTTCTTGAACTGCAAAATGCTTTCCACAGGCAGACTGCGCCTGATCCCGTCTCCAGCTGTTAACTGAGAATGGTGCATCCCATTTCCAGAACACGGGAATTCTGCATCTTACAGCAGCTGAGCTGAGAGAGCCCACTGAGCCCCAGCTCTTCCACCGGGATCCGCGGCAACCTCTGGATCTCCCTCAACAGCCAAGACACGGAACATCAGTGGTTTGTCAATGCTTTTTTCACAGCAAGGCGGCTGAACCACAGCTGAGCCAAAATAAAACTAAATCCTGTGAAAATTTTGACCATGTTAATTTTTGACAGGACATAGAAAAGGAGTTCTCACTCAGTACCCAAGCTGTCTAACATTGTTAGAGATAGTATTAAAGACTGTTTCATATATACGTATATATACACACACACAGAGCCTTCTAAAGCTCTAAGAGTAATCCAATACTCAGAATTTCCAGATTTTATTTTGCAGTCATATGTCTTCTTGCTTATAATATCATCTACACCTCTATATGGCATTACATTTACCTAAGGAGAAATCATTAACTGGGGGAAAAAAAAAAAAATCACTTTGGATGTAGCTTGAGTGAATCTACTATGCCTCCCAGTAGTATAAAAGGGATGGGGGGGAGGATTTTTTCTTCACAATACATAGAGTCTGTATTAAGAATACATATTCACTGCTGTTTTGGCTGAAGAACAATGCGAGCTACAGCATAACCTGAATTTCCACTGAAACCAGTACAATTTGTGGCATTACAGGACATTGAACCACACTACAACATGCGTTGAAATGCCTGGCAGAGAGTTTTCCCCACCTCCCACTACACACAGCCCCCCTCCTGCACAAATACAGCTGTTCCAGAGCACCCACATATACACACGGATGATCATACAAGATGCATCTGGGGGATTTTGCCAGCTTCCTTTCCATTAACGCAGGGAATTTGTGGGTGCGACCTTTCCAACAGTGACCCTCAGGCAAGGAGATTCTTACCAGCGCCTGAAAGGCAGAATGACTAAAGAGTCATTTTCCCTTTTGTTGTAAGATAACTTGGAGAAGATCAAACTCAAGATGTATACATTAAACAGCTTGAACAGTTTGGAGTTTGTTTTTTTTTTTTAGATCAGGTCCTGATCCTGTAACATGTAAAACAGAGAAAACACAACATGTTCCTTCCCTGCAGCCAGCAGAGCTCTGCAGGCACGGATTTCTGCTCGCAGTCGGGTCATTAGTGGATTTTGGATGTAAAGTTATATTTATGCATACATGACTATGCCTCTTTCACAGGATATATGGTCAGGACAGATCAACAACTTGCAGGTTAAACTAGCCACTATATCTGGGAAAGAGTTACAATTTTTTTTTTACGCATTTATTTCACGATTTGGATAGAGTTTTCTAAGAATATGGAAGTTGAAAAGTACTATTTAATAGCACTGTGGTTGGCAAGGTTTCGTATTTCTGTTATGAGCTGGATTTTCCCCATCTTTTCTTAAAGAGCTTAAAAAAGTATTTCCACTGCAGTTTTGCATACGCCAGTGGAGAAAAGAATTTTATGGACGAGTAGCACAACAGGGACAGAAAAGATGCTAGCAAATACGGGTAATACAGAAAGTGTGTACTTTTTCCAGAAGTTCTTTCATTGCCCTGAGCACTAGAACTGAAAAATTACATGTACAGTGAAAACTCTAAAGTCCTTTTACAGTTCTCCCAACCCAGTAAAGCTTTTGTTATGGCCCAAACCAAATAATACTGCACTAACTTAAATGGTCCCAAACGATTTCATTGCTCTGCCTCATAAAGGGTTCGGCCAAAAATCTCCTTCAAAAATGGTTTATTTAGAAGATATTGGCAAAATCTAGCAACTTAATACATTAGAAAAGGAAAGCTGCACATTTTGGAAGGTACTCGCTGCTGAGCTCGTACTACCTTTCTCGCACCCTCCCCGTCGGACACGTGCTGACAGCCGCAGAGGAGCAGTGCCGCCAGGATCCTGCGTCCCAAGCCCTCTGCCTGGGGCAAAAGCAGCCCTCTGCTGATATTTCACTCCTAGCAGCTGCCTTGGCTAAGGTGCTCTGGGGCAGGAGTACGCCACAGTATCAGTAAGGGAGAGGGAAAACAAAGGTCGCAGTGGGGAAAGAAAGGGACAAACACATTAGGAAAAAAATACAAGACAGAGACGCGAAGTGCAAGCAGCAGGGAGGATGGGGCAGGGTAAGCATGTAGCACGTGAGGGTGCTGTACTGCAGCACGAGGCAAACTCCTACACCTTAGGGAGGTAGAATTTGAGAGGTATTAGCCAAATGGATTAAAAAAAAACCCTCCGCTTTCCTACTCCCCCACAAGGAAATGGGAAATCTAACCATGACATCAGAGAAACCCTCAAATAAAAACCAACCATGAGCTCCTGGCTTTGGATACACTTACACAGCAAATAAAGGTAAGATTAAAGCCTAAACCATACTTCCATTATAATCTACCTAGTAAAGATCCCTACAAACAGACTTCAGTGCGGACTAAATCCATGAGTACCCAGCCACAGTCTCAGAATTACACAGAATTCAGGTCAGAAGGATCCTATCTAGTCCAGCCTCCTGCTCAAGGGTCTCCATCCCTTCACAGTGAAAACCCTGCTGCCACATTTTCACTACTGTCAAATGTACACACAAGCTAATTCAAAGCTCACAAGTGTTCACCGATGTTTCTCGCAGTCACACCTCTCGCTGCCGTAAGGAACAACCACTGTGCCACACGTACACGTGCAGAGGCTGCTTTCATGCTCTGCACGCTTCTCCCACCTACGCCAAAATGCTGCTCGCACGGCAGGACCACGCAACCTGGATATCCACTTTCAGTATCCCCACCCTTCCCTGCAGGACCCCAAACATTGCCCTGAATACCCTGAGATGAGACGCCCAAAATCTTTACGCTGCCTACAACCCGCAGACGCAGCTCTTTGCCGCTCTGCCTCTCCCACTGAATCAGCCTTCTTAAGGCAGGAGGAAAGAGAAGCCCTTTTCACTATTAACTCCCTGCAAGAATGTGATGTTAAAGACAGCATTTTAACAAGAGGGCTCTGTGCCCAAAAACATTGATCAGCCAGTGCTCCAAGAGATTTGAGTTTGCGAACTTCTCAACAGCAAACACATACCTTACCCAGACACTGCAACTAACAGAGCTTATGGACCCTGGAAAGAGAGGAACCGTCTGATACTATTTCAACCACCCTTTTCACTAACATACAGACCCTTTACTTGAACTACAAAGGTCATTAGCAAAACACCTCTCGCTCAGTTTACAAGAAGGGAGAGTTTATGTACCCCCTGAAATCCCCGGCTGCACGTCTCTGGATCAATGACTAGCGTTACTCCAGTCTCTGCTGTGGAAAAGCTAAACCCCAGCCAAAGGCTCAGGGCCCATCTCCAACATATTTGCAGAGGCCCTGCAAGGAAAACCCTTCCCGGAGGCCCCCGAATGACACTGCTCTTGTGAAGCTCTTGTGCCAGCTCCCTATCGCTCGTCCCCCTGCACCCTCCTGCCCGCAGAAAAGAAGAAAGCAGCAACTCTTTTGTAGTCTCACTGCTACCGAGGTGGATCACCTCTGGATCAGAAATGCAAGGAAGTTCACAAAACAGGGAGGAAAAATAAGAATCAACGACGCTTTGCCGACTGCAACACCCTACGACTGAATTCCCACTCCCGCATACTCTATGGCTGAAGTTGGCTGATTCCTTCATGCTTGGGGGCAACGTCTATTCCCAGCCAGGTGTCCAAGTAAGACAGAGTGGGGCGTGCTCGCTCCACACCTAACGTAATAAACCCTCCCAAACCCAAGGGCTGGTTCATCAAGGAGACATATGCATGCGTACGCACAGAGATTAATACCCCCATTTTGGAATTTCCAGAGGCAGAGCTGCCCACTGGGTCAGATCCAAACCCCAGCCCATGAGCTGGTGATGCCTACTATAACTTAGCTCTAGGAATTAGAAGTATCTTTCTCTCTCCTTCCCCTACATCTAGTGTCTGAGACTTTTCGATGTCTCTTCCTCAAAGACATATTAAACATATTAACATCTCATGCTAACGGAGAAGCTGTGCATTGAGGTACGAGGCATCCCCAGTCTTGGGACTGCAAGTATGAAAATAACTCTTTCCTCACTTTCACACACTCATCATAAAACAACCATGCCCTGGGCAGAGTTGCTGAAGTACACGCTCCCTAAAACCTGTTCCACATGTGTGGGGGAGAAAGGAGAAATACATTATGAAAAACAGCAAGCGAACCTTAGCAGAATAGGTGGTCTTTTAATAAACAAAAACCACAGAACAGCAACAAAAACAATTAAGTAAACGAAGTGTAACACTGAGAAATAGTGAGTCATGCTCCGGTACAAAGGCACATTTCTTCGCTTTTGCATGACAACATTGTAAGTGTATCTTTTTCCTTTTTGCCAGCCAGAGGCATAAAACCACTCAGAGACAGACCTAAGGTCTTTAAAATGTAAACATCTACAACAAAAATATACACTTCTGAAATATGAACACTTCAAAAAGTTCCGGTTACACTCAAGAGTAAATCCAGGGCTTTAAACAGAATAATAACTTGTGTAACTGTTTAAATAGCAACTCGCTAACCTAGCCTACCACATAACACAGACCTTCACAGACGTAAAGAGTTTTTGGTTTTTTAAGTAGCACAAATAGTGAATACAATAAAAATTATATCCCTAATTCAGGTTCTACATCTATTCTTATTTATATCTTAACCTTAATTCCTACAAATATCCAACTCCACCTAACATGTACCTATCATACTGGGAGTCCTCCCCAGGGATACACTCTTACCAAATCCGCAGCATCCTCAAATGCTCCCTGTAAGTTTCATACAAAGGACAGTAAAGCCATCCTGCAGGACAACTATTTCAGAACGAAGCGCCATACAGCATTTCTGGCAACAGTCTGCCTTAGTGCTCCTTGCCTGTGTGCCCATGTGTAAAACACGCACAATTACATTTCTCCATTTCACACGGCTTCCATAAACTGGTTGATTAAACTTTATCAATTCCTTTAAAAGTTAAAAGCATTAGAGTTTCTGCATTCTGCTCAGAAAACACAACTTTTTTGTGCTACCGAGTAAAGCAAACAGCAATTGCTTGGCATTACGCAAGCATTTCAAATGCCAGATGCTGCAAGCACACCATCGTGTAAAATTCTTCTAAATACCTAGCTGCCACACTGTTTGCAGTCTCCTTCTCATTGCAGATGAGCTGACTGCATCATTTAAAGTCAACAGGGCAAAACCAAGCAGAAAAAAATACTAACTTTACCAGCAAAGAACTTAATTCATTACTGAGAACAGGTAAAGCCTGCTCTCCAAGTTACCAATACCTTTACCCCAAATTCTTGATTTAGAACAATGAGGGTTTCCTTATCAAAACAATGAATGCATGTTCACATACGCTTTTTAGGACTTTTCTCACAGAGCTTTTCTTAACAAGGGCAATCCATCATGTTTCAACTGCTTTCACTTCATTTAGTGTTCCCTTAAGTAAATCGCAGAACAACCACTTTCAGTTTTTCACCTTTAGAACAAAGCTGGTGCAAGCGTTTGGCCAACGTAGCGATGTCACTGACTAGTATCAGAAGATGCATCTGACAGAACTCGCAGAATTCCAGCTCTTTATCTTTACTGTGCGTTCACTAATCTCCTTGTAACTATGACCTGCTTTTCACTTGCAGCAAAATAATCATACGTAAAAACAGGGACAACCCGAAAAGCCCAAGAATGTCACTTCAGAAGACAGAGAAGTTAAAACATATCATTGCTAAAAGGTATTTTTAGTGTTCCTTCTTCACGTACAACTCACACAACAACCATTCAGTAGTACACAGTATTTTAGAGCTGTACTGATGTCAGAGCAGTAACAGATTCAATGAGATGAAAGGAACAGGCTGCCAGAGCAGGGGTGAGAATTTGCCAACCCATAGGCTTAAATCAGCCTTAGTGTCACAGTTGGAAAGGAAAAGCTGGATTTCAGGAATGCCAAGAAGAATCAGCAAATTGGATTTCAAGAGAGTCTGAAGCACAGTGGTGAAAGAGGAACTGTGTCAGGCACCCAGGGTGCCAAGGAGATGGGATAGCGAGTAGGAGGAAATAATAAACTGATAAGGAGTTCCTATGAATTAAGTTGCCGTTTAGATTTGATTCTTCTTACTCTGGCCAAAAGGTTAAGAGACAGTGACTACGCTGGCTTTGCATTTCCCCCCATCTCCAATACCAATGAAATTGAATTAATCGCTGAGTCTTTAATAAATATTTTTGCCAAAAGTCAACAAAACAACAATCAAAATCCATACACATGCACATCCAGTATTTCTCTGGTGTCTGTCCACCTCGTTTACTGCAAGGACAACGCAAAGACAATGTTAAGCCTGGAGACTGACTTCATCCTCTATCTATTTTATCCCCTTCCATCAAGCTCGCAACCACCCCACGCTGACATTTAAATAATGCATCCACAGGGGACCAGCATGAGCTACAGTAAAGGACAACAGCTGTCAATCACTGCTGACCCAGAATAGTAGTGGACCAGTTTTCACAAAAAGGCTTGAATTCGCTTTTGAATGCAGCTTCTCTTGAGTATAAAGAAGTCTTTGTATGAAACCCAATGTCCTAACACCAAAAAATAAAATGCATGGTGCATTTTTGGACTTCTCTTCAAATATCTGAGTAACACTCTTCACTTTTACAGCCCCCTGTGATCACTCTGAGGAGCCAGACAGAATACACAGTGGGACCCAGCGTCCACTAGGGAGCCAAGAACTCAGGTCTGCAGGACTACAGGGAGGGGGATCAGGCTGTAATCCCTTTCCCAGCTTCTGGCCCTCTGAATAAAAACCCACTGCTTATTCTGAATACCTGTGAACCATATTAAGAACGGACATGAGCGCTTTCCTGACAAGAAAAGAGACCTTAGAATCTGCAGCTTGGAAGAACCTACATGGCTCTCTCCTACTTCAGCCAGACCATTACTCGTATGCACTACGCTGGTTTAAATCTCCACACTGCTCCAGACTTCCCTGCAAGAATGTGCTCCCAAAGTCTGCCATGGCTACAAGCACCAGCAAGCACACGGTCTCACCTTCTGTCACACCAAATCAGCAGGCAGGCCAGCCACCTCTCACTCCTAACAGCATTTTCTCCTAATATAATATCATATAGGCAATACTGACCCATGGTACCACAGCTTGATCGCTGAAATTCAGCTTCATTTTGAGGCCCCTTGCTCTGCTCTTCAGTAGCAAATCACTGGTACTAGCTCAAGCACAGGTAGTTAAATGCTCTGGAAGATGTTGCTTCTTGAAGCAGTAAAGCAAACAGAAGGTTGGGACTGAAATAAATTAAAACTGGCAAATAGGACAGCTCCGTAGACTTCTACAGCTTTAAGGAATTCCTGCATTTCTGAGGACACAAGCATTTAAGGTCTTTATCCTCAATATTCCTGAACAAACTACATTACTGTCAATAAAACATCCACAGTGACTTTGTAAACATCTATAAAACCGCAAAACGAATCCTTCATATTTACATATTAGGAGGCCCTGCCAGACACATGTTTAGCTATTCATCCCAAATGCTCCATTCCAGCTGGAGAAACCCAATGAACCGAATCCACACACTACTTCCCAGAAACTGCTCAGGCTAACAAGTCTAAGCAGCAGGATACCCTAGGTAACTTCCAAAGAGATGACAGCCTCTCCCCGTACAACCTCTAGAAGGCCCTCACTGGCTGCTTTTTCCACACTAAAAAATGCTCTCATTTTTGCATCCAGCTCTGTTGCCACAGGTACCAACAGGACGCAGTGGAGTATTGCACAAAACCACTCTACAGGTGTGGTTTTCTGCATCCAGAAATCTCAGCCTCATTATTGGTCTTCCCACAGCTGTGGGACTATATTAACACTCACTGTAATAAGGTCCTAAAATTACTGTCCTAGCCTGAAACGTAACATAGTTGACAACTGCATGGGCTCTGTTCATCCTCTTCAATTCATCCATCAAAGAAGACACTGTACCTTGTCCTGCATTTTAACAGACAAGATGGCTCCACAAGACAGGCAGTGACAACTGAACCACCCGCTGCCACTGGAAAGGGGCAGTTCCTCTCCCTCCATCTCACCCTCTCAGCAGCACGCTCCTACCACCTCCCTCACACCAGCTCTGGCACTTTTCTTGACATCTCAGTGAGCTGCTTCAATGCATTACATCGCTCAGAAACTAATGCAGAGAGAGCAACTGCTTTACTGCCAATCCAATAAATCCATCTGTCCCTTTGCTGAACTCAGTTCTAGAGACGGTGCCAACTATAGCACAGCTGAGACCATGGGAATGAAGCAGTGAGACCATCCCCTTTAGCAGCAGAAACTTGTTAGATCAGCTGAAGCGTTTGACCAAAAGATCCCTTGGCCAGTCACCACTGACAACGTAAAAGGTGATGTTAAAACACAACACTGGGAGGTTGGAGGGGAAGGCAAAAAGGGTACATGGGACAGAAATGAAACACTTGAGTATTTGTTCCCCAGTACCCAGAAACACCAAGAAAAGATAGTCTGCCAAAAAAATGGTGCCAGTCCGAAGAGAGGCTACAGACATTTCCCCAAAAGAGCTGTACCAAGCACAGATTGAGATGCTGCAATGCCTACACACTTCAGCATGTTAAGGACATCCTACATCATCAAAAATAACTGGAAAGCTACACTGCCAGAGAACAGCAATAGCATGTCTAATAAAACACATCGGAATGGTAAAAGCTTGCAGATGGACATCAGGCATCATGGGTCAGCCTGAGAGTAGAAAGGAAAGAGCCAAGAAACAGACTGCAAATATCTTCAAGCTGTATCACAGCTGGTATCTATTCTTGCTTTTACAAGACACACCACCATGCAGTATTTCATAGACATATCAGGTTTTTGTGACTTGCATATTCCAGCTGGAATCCTAACAATTGCTGTTTTACAAGATCTGCTCAAGTCTCATCACAAGGTAAGAGGCAAGCTAACAAGCCCCACTATATAAGAACATAAATTCACCACATTGCCACAACAATTGCCTACAGAATCTAGTTCCTACTTTGCCCTTTCCTAGTACCCTTAGTATCTTTCTCCTTTGAATCACTCAAGCAGTGTGGTTTCCAAGCTCTAAAAGTCAAACATGAGTGATAAGTTCATACGGGATCACTCAACCAGAAGCGTACCATGACAGTTTGTGCAAGACGACCTCCACCCAACTTTGTAGACATCATCTCATTTATATTCTGGGACAATCATATCAGACTCCAGTCAAAATCTGGCCCTACCCTGAACAAACTCAAAAATACATATGATAACAATCCTGAAATGCCACCAGCACTCCAGAGAGTGACCCTTTAAATATTTTGATTAAGAAGTCAGGAGGCAGAAAGACAGGAACTCAAGTTTACCCATATATTGTGACAAAAGACACTACTGAAAATGACAAATGATGACCACATTGCTTTATTTTGAAATGCACATTCTTAAACGGACACTAGTAAAAGTAAAGGCCATTAATTCTCCATCCAAATTGAAATGCAATCACATTACTGACTTTTAGGCTTCAAAAGTCATGCCATAAACATTTCAAATATCACTTGCTATAGTTCAACAAGTCACAGATCTCATGCAAGTCTGTACTTTTTTCAGTAACTTGAGCATTCTTGAGATAACCTTTATTTCAAAACTGGATTGTTATATAGTCTGTTTTGTTTTACTATATAACTGCACAAAACATGCTGCCACCGACAGTCAAAAAGCTCCATTGTTCCTAGGGTTATTAGGCAGTTTAGTACAATCGATCACCTCTCAAGTATTTTCAAACAACAGACGGCCAGTGATCCCAGGGCAACACTCCCAAGAGTGCTAAAAACCATAATAATCGAAATACAAATTTCAGTCTTCTCTTGTTCACATCAGAAGTTATGGATGAACTAATGGATTTAGTTCAAACTGCTTGAACAAATAAGGACATGCCAGAAAAATATTTTTCTGGGGAATAAAAAGGAAAAAAAAGGTAAAAAAAAATATTAAGCTCAGAAAAACTTTCAAAGAGACTTGTTACATTTTTCACTTTGCTATGTTAACAACTTTAAGTATATAGAAACCACTGAATAATTATTTTTTAAAACTGCTTGCCATATATTTAGTCCAAGGGAGTTGGGAAAAGCTTACAGAAACAAAACATCACTGAAAATATTATGATTTAAAATTCAGGTTGAGACATTAATTAATTAAAGGGCAATTAAAGAAAAATCTGCCTAAAAAACTGCAGTGGAACGGGTCCCCTTTCTTTTACAAAATACGATAGGCGTATGTCTTCTGTGGAAACTGAACACAGGAGGAAATTTTTCTGGGGTTTATCCTCAAGCATCTTTTGAATCCTGTGACTGTTAATTATACTGCCAAAACCAGTGCTGCGTCTCTTCTGGCCCATTCAAGTGTCTGTGCACTTGGAACTTCTCCTGGTTTCATTACAGAAAACAGAACTTGAACCTGCTTTTATTACAGAAGATGAATCTAAACACCTTTTAAAATCTTTAGTAATATGCACCTAACACTTAAAAAAAACAAACCCACAACGCAAAACCACATCCACAGGTTTTAACTAGCTGCAACTCAGTCTTTTCATCTCATACGTCAAAAGAAATTATACCTTTAAAAAACATTACTAACATAGTTCCCCTCCTGTAAAATGCCTTAAAATATATCTCCACCACAGGATAAAATTTTTCTTAGAACCAGCTGCACAAATGTCAAGCATTTATTAGCCAAATAAATACAATTAGCAACCACCTGATCTCCTTTTCTTGGTGAGCAATTCTGGAATTTGCAGCTCCATTGTATCATGATGACAAACATCCCAGAGCCTTCATTCTGACATCAGTAAATGCCATAGATGCATCGCAGCAGTTTTTACCAGAAGTTTTAATCTACCCACACAGGGGTAGATTAAAGGGGGTCACAAAGACAACTTTTGCAAGAATCTGTATTTATGTGACTATGTCCATAATTTCACTGCATAGTGTCAAACTACTCTACGTTATCTGTATTCGTCTTATTCACTCAGCTATGGCTGTGCAATGGCTAAGCAGGAGTTGGACTATTTTTCCTCTGTAAACAAGAATATGTAAGTAGGTATAAGCACTCCTGATTTGTAATGCCTGCGAGAAGATTTAAGGGCTAAATCCTGCCCTCTAGCGTACCTGCAGATGATGGTGACCTGGGAACCTTCCACACTCTTCCAACAGCCCTTTCCAAACCAGCTGGGACAGACAGGACAGTTCATTGCCCAGAGGCGTTTTGTATGTGCTTTGCTCCATCTTCAGAGTGTATCCGCTACTTGGTACTCACCTTTGGGGTGGGTAAAACTCACTAAAACCTGGGTAAGAGGCTCAGCAGACACAATAACAGATGAGAGAGCATCCTCCCCAGAAAAGCACCGTCCCTCAGCATGCCCAGCCAACACAGGTGGTCAGTCCCTCATTTCATTAATTTACCCTGCAGGACCATGCAGAAAACAGCGCAATGGTCTTTCTATGACAAAATATGTGAAAGACGCAAAGGAAGCATACTCTCAACTTTTTTTGCAGGGGGGGCTCTCTGCTGTCTCATTGCCTAGAACAGCCACATCGGCAAGTCAGAAGGAATTTCTGTGTTATGTCACAAAGCATTAGTATTTGGCAAACCAGTTAAGGCCTGTGTAACAGATCAAAAGTAATGCAAAAAGAACCCATTTTCAGAAGGACTTGGGTAGAAGCAATGTATTCAGATGTTTAGAGCCAGGTTCTTAAAAAAAAAAAAAGTCAACCCTCACCTAGTGCCAAGATTTGGCACGGGATGCCCCGTCAACAGCTCTGGCCACATCTGTGGGACACCGAAATGAGAGAGATCTTCTGAGTGTCAAATAACTTACGCATCTATGAAAAACAAAACACCAGCGCCTGGACCTTCTCACTAAAACACTTATTGACATTAGCTCACATTTTTCTGTGAGGATCACAGTTAGTTTTCTTCCATTTGCAAGAACAGCGATCAGATTTCTATCTTCTTGACTAAGCTGGTATGTGCTAAAAGTCTGCGTATTTCAAAATATTTACAGCGTAACCATTTAAATGTTGTTTATGATACAAGTAAGAATCATAGCATTAACAACTACTTACAACAGGAACTTTTTTAAGAAAAAATTTTCCTGGACCAGTGTTACCCTATTTTACATTTTCTTCAGCTATTTGTGGGAGAATAGCCAGGTACTGAGCAGGAAGGAGGTACTTCAGACATCAGCAGGGTTGATAAAAATTCGTGCTGCTGAATCCTCTCCGAGTGACAGACTGTAGCCTTGTCACCTCATTAACGAGTGGACAAGAATGACTTGGGGTTCCTTGGACACCTTGGTTTGTGCTCACCATGAAATAAAGCTGCTTGAGAAGTTACGAAAATATATAAATGCCAACCGTTTCTCAGCAAGGGAAACTGTGAAGGGAACCATCTCTGCTCTTAGACACTTTCTAAAATGTACGGATAAGTGTTCCCTTTCCATTCCCCTTGCTTTTCCCCTTCACCGGCACCGTAGCCTTTTTGAGGCAAACACCTACGAAGGGTTTCTAAAACCCTTTCCAAAAAGACGGTGTTCTTTGTACCCTTTCCAGGGCATAAATCAGAAGTTGTTGATCAACAAGAAAAAAAATACATGTTTTTTGTTTGGCTTTAAACAACAAAACACTAAGAAAGTGCCTTCTGTTTCTTGTTTGTCTGAAATGTACCTCTCTTCAAGGGAAAAAGACTCAGCAGAGGTCCCCTGGGTGTGTCCAAAGGGGCACTGAAGTCACTGTACAACACACATCAGATGTGGCAATATCAACCACGTAAGACATATTGTCCTGTTTTCTAGCTGCGTGAATCACGCGATGCCAATCCTCCAGCACACAGGACATCAACTTCCATTCCCAATTTCCCTAACGACACGATTATGAATAAACCAAGGTGAACGGGGTGAGCATAAAACAGCCAAAATTCTCAGTGCCATGATATAAAACAGACCGTAAATTTTGAACAAGCCGTCCTTAGTACTAGAGGCAGAAGCGGGGGAGCAAGAAAGGACATGAATAATGGAAATTTGTTTACAGTATGAGGCTTTGGTCTCAAACATAAGGACATAGCCATTCCGCTTCTAAAATAAGAACTTCCTTTAAAAGTAAAAACGAGGATGTGCTAATCAAGTGCTATTTTGTATAATTAATTCATAAGAATAGCAACTCCCACAAGAATCTCTCCTAATTGTCCTTTAATTAGATCTCTAAACCAAATTCTCTGCAGCCACTATACTTCTATTCTCAAAACCATCTTACAAAATCTTTTACTTAACTAAGAAAAATACCATGAGTTATTTGAGGTGTATATTTTCTTTGGGTTTTTTTTGTTTCCCTTTTTTTTTTTTCAAGTCTTCTCACGTTGTCCAAGATTTATTGCCATCTGCCATGCCAACGTGACCTGCCAGGCATACCACAAGATTTCACAGGGACTTCCACACAGCAGCACTCACCAGGTCAGAGTTCAGCATGGCGCAGATTCGTATCGAATGACGTACTTACAGCAAAGATGCTAAGGATGTGACCCATGTAATGCCGTAGCAACGTGCCTCGCTGACGCTTCGAGCACTGATTTCTCTATTTCTCAGAACTAGAGTTCTTCCAGAGAAAAAAAAAAAAAAAGAAAAAGAAGAAAAGAAAAAACCAACCAACCAAAGAGCTGTCTGATAATGAGAAAAGGAGCGCGTGACAGCAGGGGACAAGGGAGCAGCTCGGCACGGTGGCACCCCTGTGCCTAGGTCCACTTGCTGGAAGTGAATCCCACCAGCCCTTCAGCTGTATCACGCTTACAAGCTGTTCTTTTTAAACAAAGGGATTTTCTGCAGATGGTCAGAGTGCCAAGCTGACGGGCACCCGAGGAGCTCCCCGGCAGCTGACTTTCTGCAACAGAGGGCAGAGGCCACGCCACTCATTTATAACCCACGTTTTCCTTTACCTGTTGCCACCATTCACTCAAGAGGAAAAAGGGTAAGAAAGGGGCTTCGGAGAAACAAGTGCCAAACAACAGGGGAAAGAATAGTAGTGATCTGAGAATACTAAAGAGGCAGAAAAGACAAAGTACAGAGACAAAATGGAGAGCCAGAAAGAAATGACTGCAAAAATAAAGCTATAGGGCAAAAAAGAGAAATTTGAAAGGAAAGAGTAAGGCAGTACCACCAACATCAGAAAGATTTTCAAACATTAATTCACTACTAGGAAAACAGTTTAAAAATTTCTAGCATTGATAGGGCTTAACAGGAAGAGAAAACGCACATTAGAAGGGCTCAAGAATGTAAAACTAGTACTAATTTAATAATAATTAGAATAACAAGAATAATTAAAAGAGAGGGGGTGGGAGGAGATGATTACGGGGGAGCTCTTGTGATGAAAAAGATAGCCATGATGAATACTGCCGCTTAGGGCAGCCTGGCCCAGCCAGGTGAGCACAGAACAGCGCTCACCACTGCTGGCATTTCTCATCCCAAACAGCGGAGTACGGAATGAGGGGAGAATCTGAGCCGGGGCAATGTCCAGAAACCCAGCTTCAGCCTTGTATGTCCCCGACTCAACATCATCTCCCTTTGCAGCAAATTTCCAGCATATTTTCATAGCTACTTCTAGGGGTGAGATGACATGTTTGATGAAGTAATGAGATTTATTTCCTGTAAGAATTCCCACATTTCCCAAATACAGAAGGCTAAAGCAGGCTGAAAATACTATTGCATGCTTTCCAGCACAGACTTGATCCTGCACAGTAACCGACTGGTACATGTAAAAATCAAACCACTTATCTATATGGTAAGTTAATGCTCCGTTTTAGGCATCAACATTTGAAAAGTCTTCATGAAATAATTTACTGCACTGTATTGGCAATAAATATATTTTGTTACTACTCACACAAAATCGACTACGCTTCCCTTTAAAACAGTATCTGAGAAAGAGAGAAATGCAAATGCATAGGACCAAGTCTGAAAGCTTCCTATAGCTTTTCCTAAAAATCCTAGTTGGCCTAACAAAGGATGCTAACTTTCCCAAAATATACTGTTCTATATATTCAGCCCATCGTATGTACAATATTTCTACCAAAGAGTTTCAAAATAAAACAGGCTCATACTGAAGCCCAACTTGGCAATACTATTATTTGGGAACAGTCTGTTACAGTATTTCTTTGCAATTGTTGGAAAAGCTTTTTTGCAAATGGTGAATGACCAAAGTGGAAAATAATTGTTAAAACCCTTGATCTGTTTCCTCACTTCCTCCTCCTCTCCCTCCCCCGACTTTAGTCCCACCTGCACCTCTACCCCTCAGAGCACAGGTGCAAAACTGACGAAGAATCACAGTCAAGACATTTCACCTGCTCTTTATGCCAGGTGCTTGCAGGCAGGACATTGCCTGGTTGAGGTGCACGTTGTATAGTAAAAAAATTTCTCAAACCCTGAATTGCATTGAGACTACGTATCTGGCAGACAGCTACTTGTACCTGTTTTGAAGGAAATACCTCATGGGCATTTCAAAAACTTGCCGCTACATCCGCAAAAGCTCCCTACTGAATACTTTCAAAATATTCTGAGGTCTGCAAAAAGGCATTTTGTTCTTGGGACAAAGAACAGCCCGGGTTCCTAACAGCACCTTGCCCCACACTCCCCGCAAGACCACCTGTCAGAGAGTGGGTGCCTGGCACCGCAGCGTGACCAGCTCAGGTCACCAACCCTCAGAGCACACTCGCCACTCATCCCACGGGCTGTGTACCAGATCAGGTAGGAGGGGGCAAACTGCTTCTGCTGGAATCCACAGGTTTTCTCTGCATTTTATCTGTCCTTAATTAAGTTAAAAAAAAAAAAAAAATAAATCACAGCATGCAATGTTTCAAGCCAAAGTAATAAACTCTGCTTCCTTGAATAGATTTATACCTCTTTTTCCAACGAGTGCTTGTACACTAAGAGTACTTCTCATCAGGATTTACCGCACAGGTAACAAAACCCCAACCTTCTTTCTACCTTTATGCGACTCATGCGTTCACCACCGCCGTATAAAGCACTCAAGCGTCACTCCCCCCGTTTGGGAGTCACGCAAACAAATTGAGGCACTTTCAAGCCCCTAAGCCAACTCTGTACTGCAGCAGGTTGAATGAAGAGATGCCAACCAGAGTTCGCGGCGGGGCATCCCCCCGGTGCCGGCGCGGTACCCGGCCGCGAACCGTACATGCCTGTGCATACAGCCGGTTATTCTCAGCCGAGCCAATGCCTATTTCTACACGCTTCCCAAGCAAAGCTCGCTGCCGATGCTTCGGCGGGGCGGGACGGCGGCCGAGACGCCGGCCCCGCTCGGAGCCCCGCCGTCTCGGGCGGAGGGGCCGCCCGCCTCCGTCCCGGCGGGACACTCACTGTGCGGGTCGCTCTTCTCCCGGACGCCGTCCACCCTGCCGTCGGGGTTGATGCGCAGGAAGAAGCCGCCGTTCTTACAGTAGAGCCGCTTGGGGTCCTTGAAGTGCCCGGGGGGGAAAGCCCCGCTGCCCCCATCGTCG
>VXAK01014416.1:83866-226252 GCA_013399435.1 Arenaria interpres | reverse complement strand
GGCCGTCCCGGGAGCGGAGCGGGGCCGGGGAAGCCCAGCGTCGGCCCCCGCCGCCAGGCGCTGCGGGAAACGTGCCGCAAGAAGAGTGCCCGATCCAAGGTCGGACATCTTCTCCCCCGGCTTTATGAATAAAAATAACGGGAGAGTTATTTTAAACCGGGAGAAGTTACGTGGCCTCTGTATGGCTTTAAATTTGTTTAAATCACAACCTGATGAAAGGTGTTGACCTGTTAACATCCACGTGGCAACTATTTCACTGCTGTGCGTGTGCCAGAGAGAAACCAGCTCCGTTCCCGTTCCACAGCAGCAAACCCACCAACTGCTATCAACAAAAGGCAACGTGAAAATTCTGGCACCGACCTTCTAACAACACTACTGGTATTTCCAAAATGCAGACTTTATGAAGAGTATTGACCCATCAAACACATTTTCTTCTTGAAACTGACAACAAAACGGGATGAAGAGGTTTGTTTCCAAACCCACGCTTTGTGCCCCAAATCTCCTGTCTAGCTCTGACTGCAAAAGCCGCACAACCAGCCCCAGATAATCCCAGACTGGGACAGCTAACACCGGTCTTTTCATTTCACAGAGCTAACACAACAGCAACCCACACAAAGAAATAAAAGCCAAAAGCAAGACACACTGTCCAGCACCTGCAATACTATTTTTGCTATCATGTCTGTAAAGGAATTTTGTTGACAGACAACTTCCCTTCCCAACTCAGACCCCTCGCAAGCCATTAATTGTAATTCTTTACCAGAATTGGTGACAATTACACTGCTTCCCACACCCTCGCTCCAGAGCCTTAACGATGATGAATGGCACGAGCAGAGGACGGAGCAGCCCGGCCCAGGGCAGGGGCAGGTTCACCAGCGTGTCAGCCAGCCATCCCTCGTCCCTCGCAATGCTGCAGGCATGGCCGAGTGTCACACGCTTGCCATCACTCTCCATGCATGGGGATTTCATCCCTGTTCCTCATGACTATCCTTCCCTCTCCTTACGTTCTCCAGCTTCTTGCTGCCCCGTCTGCTTACAAGACTTACTGCTATTTCTCCTAGAAATCCCACTCTTCTCACCGTACCTGACACTTTGGGACAGTCACAGCCGACAGCAAAGACACTCCTCATTTCCTCTTGCCCTTCGTCTGCAACAGAAGCTGCATTCACGGCAGGCTGTCCCATTGCACTATACAGTCTTCCAAAGTCCTTGCCTCTTTCTCAGAAGGCAGATGAAGAGATGATGAAGGTCAATTCTGAGATATGAAGGGAAGAGGTGAAAGCATCATTCTTAAACCTGCAAGAAGGTGTGGTTTGTTTGTGTTTTTTTTAAACAAGCAAACAAAAACACCACCACCACAAAACCCAAAAAGCTTTTCTAAAGACTAAACATCCATAGTTTCACTCAAACAGTTCTTGTAACTCTGTCTTCCCCTGCACACACAGCAGGCCATTCACAGCTCTCAGATATCAAACCCTGGGAAATCACGTTTCAGCATCGCATAGGTCAGCGCTCCATCTCCTGGGAAGAGGGACACGGCCAGCAGGGCCGGAGCAAGCCCTTGTATCCTGGAGCACCCACACGAGCACATCCTTGGCTGGCTGGAAGCCCCGTCACCAAGCTGCCCGCAGCTTAAACACTATGTTTCACAGGACAGGGCCCTGATATTTCTGAGAGTCTCCTAAGCCCTGGCCCCCACGATGGGGCCCAACCCAGTGGCAGCAGGGTGGGTAAGGTAATCACAGCTCAAATTCCTTATCAAATGATCTTTTTAAAAACTATGCAGCTCTAAGTGGCTACAGGTAAAATTACTGGTCTTGAGAGCTCTTTAAAAACTTGCCATTGGGGCTTATACCTGTGAGGCCTAGAAATAAAAGAGCTAAAATGGAAGGTCATATTCCCTCAGCTTGAGGCACTTGCCTCAAGATCTGCCAATTTTCCTTATTTTTTAAAATATATTTTCCTTCATCAAATAGAAAACAGTCCAGTTTTTATTTTCCCATTCTACTTTTTTCTGCACTCCAACCTCTTAATATGGTCATTAATATTCCTCTAAAGCAATTTTGGCAGTAGCTTTTTCATTTCTTGTGGCCTCAACCACGTTATCCCTACCACCACCCTTTCTCAGATCAGATCTTGCACGCAATTACACCCATACAGCTACTTCCCCTCCACCCAAACCATTAATTACCCCTGCTCCCAACCCCCTTCATAAACTACACAAAACATACTCCATGTTAAAATGCCTTAAATCCCACCTTCCCTCTACTTCAAAAATAAATCTCGGAGACCTATTCTCTAACCTGTTCTATTTATCTAAATTATCTACTTTTTTGTGTTTGTCTTGTATTGTAACCAGCTAGATTGTTTTAATAACTTACCTCTTAGAGAGAAAAACCTGTTTTATCCAGTGCTTAAGGGTCATACTGAACACAAGGCACTTCATAAACAAGACAGACCGTCTATCCAATGGTAGATAACTGTGGCCCATCTGTATATCCAAATACTGCCTTTATTCAATGTGTAATAATTCCATTTCTAGAGATCCTCAGTAGCATCATACTCGGAACACCTAAAAAAACCAACCAACCAAAAAAAAAAAAAATATCAAAAAACTATAACCAAACCTGAATTATATTGTTAGTCTGGTTAGAGAAAAACCTTGAATAATGTGAGAATAATTTTTCAGATATTTCAAATTAGGAGTAACAAACTCCATCAGCACCAATTTTTAAACTGAATTGCAAAAATCCAGGTCTACAACTTTCTCAGACTTTCCAGCAGTTACTACTACAATTCCTGCCATACAACAACCCCAGTAATTTTCAATCCCCTTTCATGGAAGCTGCTTTTAAAGGGGTTTAAGCCATGCGTCCTTAACAGTTTGCTAAGACTACGTCTCCACAGTGTGTTTGGTCATACAGGTATCATGAAGATGGTGTTTGAAAGGTTTGCTAAATTAATCTGCAGAAGAGCTGATTTACTGTAAAATTAAAACAAAAGAAGCCCTCACTTTTGAAATGTGATTAAAACTACAGGAAAACAAAAACACACAGGAACACCTCGGATTACCCATCTTCCCACCATTAAGATGTATCAGCAGGTGGTTTTTATCAACACAGCAGCAGGAAGTGCTTCCAACTATGAGAAATGTAACATCAGCCCCAGGCCTCCAGTCCATCACAGCACTTCTTGATTCCCTGGGTTTCTTGGCTTCCCAATCCCTCTCCTTGGTGCTTATCCAAGTAACCATTAGTCAAAAAGACATGGATAAGCTGTGTCTCTTTTGAAGTTCTCCCTGTGTTGTCTAGTGTTCAGCTAGCAGTGGAAAAAACATCCCTCACTTCACCAGCGTGTACTGATGCCAAATGCCTCCCACCAAATTCTCAGACATTCACTTGTCGAAGGCAACGTCCTCCACAGAGTTCAACGCTCGTGGCCAAATCTTCTGTAAGCGTCTTTGACTTCAGCATTACGCTAGTACATGGTCTGGCCCTTGGTTTGTAGGGGCACAGGAGCTGCCAGACAGCTGGTAACACCCCACCGGAGAGGGCCAGGTCTCGGTCGGAGCAGCAAACAGCCTCTGTGTCATCTGGCCTCGCACAGTGCCTCGGGGTAAGCCTCATGCCCTCCAAACCATCAGTATGTATCAATGCTATACCACACACCCTCTCCTGAATCTCAAGAATGCAGTGATAAGATACACATATGTATAGCTTATACATTTATACCCTATATGCAGCAAAGATCTAGCTAGACTTCTCTGACAGTGGGTTGCAGTTGCTCTAATTCAGTCTTACTTGGTAAATCCTTAGCACTAAGGAGGGCTGTTTCTTCCTCCAAAGAACCCTGCAGGAAGAGGGCCTTGCAAAGCGAGAGGAAGGCAATTTGTAGTTCTGGTGTTTTGTGAAGAACAGAATTGTACAAGGATCACAAAGGGGAAAAGAGCATTCTCTCTCTTTTTCTTCTAACTTTCTGCATGTTACAATTCTCTGCTCCAGATGTCTCCCCCTGCTTAGAAAAATAAATCACAAAATAGGCAGGATGTAGATGGCCCTTGAATAAATCCACCTCAGTGCTCCCTCCAAGTTCAAGATAACCTTAATATGAGAGTGGCTCTTGAGCAGGCAGCCCAGGCAGACATCTGGATAGATGAAATATAGTAAGTGTCTTAATGTTTTAGTAAATTATTTATGCTTGAAATAACACACTTCTGGGACAAAATTACCACTTAACTTCAAATATATTTTTTTCCTTCAAAGTCTGAGCATGAGTTTAAGAATTCAGTAGCAATTTATTCTCCAGAATTCTTAGTTCTTTCACCATCACCAGCTGATACTTATATTCCAGGTCAATATTCATGTACTCGCTCGGGAGCTTAAATGCATGTTTCAGCTGCTTTGTATGACGGAAGCATACAGCCTCAAGTCTGTCTATAACAGACTGAATTTTTCTTCTAAATAATAATTGCTATAGAAAGCAGTCTCATTTTTTGCTGGTATTTTAAGTAACATGCATATTATTTGGTGCCTGAGAAAGTTGTCTTGCACAGCCACTTTTAAAAAAAATCTGTTACAGAAGTTCAGCTTTTCATTTACCTTTCCGATAACTTTATGACACTTCATCAATTTTTTCTAAATTTTTTTTTTACTTTATTTTTAAACAAAACTCTATTTCTCCCCTCTTTTTCTTTCTACTATATGTACCAGGAAAAAAGACATCACATCGACAACAGAAAAAAATCTCCTCCCTGTTATAAACCTCTTACAGTTTCCATTCCAGTTCAGAAGTGCTGTATTCCTGTAAAGCACCAGTGGATACTTGTTTATGTCTTTCTAAATTTATGCTTAATCCGAATATGACCACAGATGGCCAAACTTTTGTTTTGGGTTGTCTTTACAAATGGTTGACGTTGGAAACATAACAGCCCAGGATGGCTAAAGATAAGAGAACTGACAATCCAGTGAGGCTTAAATTGGAAGTAAATCAAATTTGTTTTGGTCCAAAATGATTGCACTTGGAAAAAGAACTAAACTGTCTAGAAGCAGTGACAGCTGTTGCAGATATAAGAGATATAGTAGTGACCTCAACTTATGAGAAACAAGAAATAGTGTTCTAAGTACAAATTTTTATGCAGGTTAGAGTTCAGAATTAGCAAAATCACCACTCTCCCTCTCTCCAATGTATATACAAACATATATACACACGCTCTCTCTGTATCCACATTATATAAGGTAATACATATAAATTAGCAAAATTACTGCAGACTACGAAAATAAAGTCAATATAAAGATTGAGAATATTAATGAAAAAAGACAATTTTAAATAATACTCTGAAATCAAATATCATGAACTCAAAGAATTTGAGTTAATATTGAATTTCAAAGAAATCTAAATTTATTAAGGTAAGAGATTCCTTAGTGGGAACAATCACAAACCCATATCTCTTTCCCACAGCACTGCATTATAACCATAAGTTCATGCTTTAGGTATTTATCTCTCGCGATCCCATGCCACTGGAAGGGTAGTGGCTGAAAAGGTCAGCAGTCCAGCTGTCCTTTGTATCTCCAGGACAGTGGTGGCTGAGCTGCTCCAGTGTGGGCTCTGTGTCAAAGCAATTTAAAGACCTTTATGTTAAGACAGAAGTTCTGTCAGTTGTCCCAAAGTAACTTATCCCCTGATTATGATTTAAGACACGCTTCAATTTCATTGTTTCACTGCAGGGCAAAGCAGTTGTTCTTGCACTGGAAATGCTTGGGCACACATTAAGAGATTATAGGGAGATCTTTGCCCCTATACTGAAGGGAAAAAATCGGGGATTGAGAGGCAGATACAAAAATGCAGCCAATATCTATCTGTGGTGTTCTTGACATTTAAGAAACCCATTAACCCAGTTGAACAGAGCACATACAAACATTTAAGAAGCGGATCTTCACATAAACACTGAATAGTTGAGGTTGGAAGGGACTTCTGGAGATCATCCAGTCCGCCCTCCCTGCTCAAGCAGGAGCATTTAGAGCTGGTTGCAACAAATTTGCTTGCAAGAATTGTAACAATTTTCACTGTAAGCATTTCCACATCAACTACAAATTGCTTCAGGTCAAAAATTGTCTCTCTCACTGCGTTATGCTGCCTAGCAAGTGATCAGGAAATAGTGGACAATCTGTTCCAGATTCTTCTTTATCCTCTTTTAAATTAGGTTCTCATCTTATAAGGGTCATAAGAGTCATAACTTCCATGTGGGCTAATTCTGGAGAATGCTAAATTATTCACAGGACTGCAGTTGGAAATTAAAATGTAGGTGGAGGTGAGGAAAATACTCTTTCCGTTCACTGGTATGTTATAGTACAAGGCCAAACTAACTTCATGGAAGGAATATAGCAAAGGCAGACTATTCCCAAGGAACAGGAGTTACCACATCATGCAGCTTTCATCATTTCACATTTAAGGGCAAGGAGAGATGAGATCAGTGAGACGTTACAAAGGGAAGAAAAAAAAAAGTTATTTTACTATATCATGGATTTAGTTTCTACCACTTGCTCAATCAAAATCTTAGTCTGCATTATTTCTGTAGAATATATTAGCCGGTAGGTAGAAAATAGGAGAAATGAAAAAACAAAACCAAAACCCTTTCTCTTGGTAACAATCTGTACTGATAGTATTCCAGAAGGAATGTCACAACAACTCTCCCATTTGTTTTCTCTTTGTTTCAGGACGGTTTCCATGGATCCCCAAACCTAGGCCCCACTGAAGGGTTCCCCAGAGCATAACACCATGTAGCGGCAGGTCACAGACAACATAGCACATGCACAACACAAACAGAATTCCAGTAGCACAGTCAACACATTAAAACCCTTGCAAATAGTTTACTGTTCAGGACACCAGCACACTAGTATTTGAGGAAAGAGAGGCAGGCCCTGGAACACCATTAGAAGTGCAGATAACTTATGCAGTCCCTTGTGCTGTATTAGCTTTTAGTTCTAGGGAGGGAGAACTATCCCAAATGAGGTTGAGGCAGCATTTAGTGCTGGGGTGGATGTAGTTATTATTGCTCTACCACACCCCAATGCATCCATCCATGCCACAACTAGCTTAGGTGAAATGTTTTCTGCAATTCTGACCTTTCTCAGCTGTGAAATCATTCCAATATGTCTTCAAGTTTACCATTACTGCACACAAACCTACACCTCCCTACAATATCTGAAGTTACAAGTACTGTAAGTGCAATTTAAGCCAACTGGCTCTTACGAAATCTTGTTTGTTTCTTGGAGAGACGCTTAGCGCATTTCTTCGTGGTAGTTTAAAAAAACTAATCTGCTGTCCACGTGCCAAAATAGAATTTGTCATCTGCCAAAAAATGACTTTCCCAACACTGACTGGACTATTATCTCAAACCTGACCTGCAATAATTAACTTCCAAGCATCTGGGAGGTTAAATTGCTCGATGGTCTCTCTTTTTCTATGCAAAAGCAATACTCATTACATGAGAATCACTATTTAGTTTACACTCATTTTTCCACTCAGAGTGCATGTCTGCAAAACCCACTTTGTTACACCCTCATTAGTTTTATCAAATGCAATCTTCCACCAAGTACTTGATGGAAAATTTGTGAGAATATACCCATATTTGAAAGCAACCTGAAGAGCAAAAAGGGCTCCTATGTTGCTATGTAGTCCTTATCCCAGAGATAGTAAATTGATGTGAAAATGGATTTTGCCACTAATCAATTATCTATGTAAAAATATCACTGCTTACAGACACGACAGCAGATAATCCGAAAAGTGGTAGGAGAAGGACCTGCTCATACTTTACTGGTTGCATGTTAATTTTCTCTGTAGAAACTGTATTATGTGGCCAAAGAACCACCAGCGAATGCTAAAGAGTAAGGTTGCTCTGACATTAGTGTGACCAGCTACTGACCTCTGCCTCTTCAATTGGCAGCCGTGAATTCCAGCCATTTCATACTTCAGATGGCATTTGGGAAAACTTCTCTACAGACCCTCGTAACGTTACAATGACATGCAAGGAAAGATAACTATACCTTAAAGAGAACGTTGAAGATGCAAACTGCAAGCAACAGAGACTTAAGGGTGAAAAGCAAGAGTTACAGGTGCCGTTACCAGTCTGAATGCTCTGAAACCTTAGTGGTCTGTTAATATTGTTAATCTGCCCTAATCTAAACCTCACAAATTCTCTACTGATACCCTAAGGGTAAAAATGATAATGGGGAGAAAGCTGGACCCACTGGCTTTGCCACAGGCCACAATTACTCTGTGACATTAAGACTAAAAGCTTGCCCCGCTCAACATGGAGCAGCAGTAGTATGGGTCAATGTATGCATGTTATCAGTGGATTTCACAGGCTTCTGACAGCAGACTAAGGGAAAGGCTGTGTAATCCTGCCCAGACCCAGGAATGAGAACCAGGAGGACACTGAAATAGGCACAGACTCATCTTCCTTTCTCTTGTCTGCCCCACCCTCCACCCCCAGCCTGTCTCGTCTCCTCATCCTTTATCCCCACCCTGTTCTCTTCCCTTCCCCTGCTGTCAGGCACAGGTTTCTAGCCTGTTTCTAAATCTTTCCTCAGCTCCAAGTGCCAAGCTCTCTGTCCTCAGGACTACTTTTCCTTTGGATCTCACTATGGCTCCTAGCCATATGCTCCATAGCTGGGTTTCCTTTCCCCACTTCTTCTTAATCCCTGCCTCCTTTCTTGAAGTTTAAAACCTATGTTCTCATTCCCCAGCCAATCTTCATAACCCCGTAGCTTATTTTTTCCATAGACTTTTTCATTTTCCTTTCCCCTAGCACTTTCCCTCCTCACAGTAGTTCCCATTTCCCCCTCCTGGCAGGGCAGTAGCCTCCAGTCCTATCAGATTGCCCATCCCCATCACGCTGGCACAGCTGCCTACATACAACAGGTAATGCTGGACAATCTCTAGCCAGCTCTGCTGAGAGTCCTGCTCCTCAGGCCAGCCGCAGCCCTTGCTCCCCTGCACAAACCAGCCCAGGGGACCCAACACCGCCCCACAGTGTCCCATCACTTTGGGCCCTGATGTCCCCAGAACATGAAGGAAGGGGCAGAAGAAAAGGGAGGGTGGTTTGGCCTACTGGGTACCTGTCTTTCAACTGTTCTCCAACCCTTTGGTATACAAGTTTTAATCGAGGCTATTCTGAAGGATCTGGACAAGTTTAATGGTTGTAATAAAATCAGTGACAAGGCTTTCTCTAAAATTTTGTGGAACTAGAAGAAATTTTAACTGGTCAGTTTCAAGCTCACATGAATTCCTTTCCCACAAAAAGGCTGAAAAACTGAAACAAATTTTTAAACTCATACAACTCGTATCACAAAACTGTTAATACAAAATTCTTAATTATTCTTTTAAGAAGATACTATTGCATAGATGACCTCAGCAACTGCAACCAATCACAAACTCGTACATTGTCTAGGAGTGCTTCACTGCGGGGAGAAAATAACAAAAATATATGTGGCTAACTTTATTGCCATAAATATTAAGGGCTGTCAATCTGACTAATCACACACCTTGAGTCATTTCACTGAAGTCAACAAGTTAACTTGTAAAAACAACAAAAAACTCAGTAAGCAAATAATGATAAAATCTTTTCCCTCAAAGACCAGCAAGTCAAATTCATTGCAATTAATGAATTAAATGAAATCAAGGTGGCCGGCTAGCATTTTTAGTGTATATATTTGTGTGCATACAAGCAAGAATGCATATAACTGAGTGCTCAGAAGTCTCTTTTGTAAAATTCACTGGGTATCCTGGCCAAGATGAATGCTGTATTTTAGCTGTTATTTCCATTCATAATTGAATTGCAATTTTTCAGACAGAATAATCTCAGAGTTTTCATATTAAAATGACAGCAGTTTATGAATCAATTTATGGGCTTTGTCATCTAATGATTCATTTATTTTAAAAAGCCCGAAGTAATATCGATGATTCCTTTCATTGCGTTATACATCACATTTTTATGTCAATTGCTCCTTATACGAAGTTGGGCTTTTCTTTATTAGTTTCTTCCCCATTGTTGCACTTCCCACTGTTGTTGTTGGAACACAAACAAACAAGAAGACTCACCTCAGAGGTATTAGGCTTTTCTTATGACATCAGTGTGTAGGCTGTCCATAATCAAGGCATCGGTTAGTCACTCGCACCATCTGTGTGGGCCTGGAGAAAGCAAGATGTAATCTGTCATATGGTGAGCTTTGTACAAAACAGCAACAATCCGTATTCAGCTGCGCAGATGAAATGGATCCCTTGAGGAGCTTCAGCCTGCCAGAGCGTGCGCTTGTGGGTGTCAGCTGCTGGGGGTCAGCTCTTCATAACGCAACGAGGGAAAACTTTCTGTTTGTCCAGACAAGAATCAGGAGGGTGGTGGCAGTTGCACAGACTAGAGTTTGCTAGCCAAATTGTGGTGGTATTAAGTAGCACTTTAAAACTCCAGAGCTAACATCCTTTCTCATTTTTACTGACGTAAAAAAAAATTTGCTCTGGGATGATTTGAATACAAGAAAGGAGAAAGTGATGAAATCATTCCTTTTAGGTTTTTACTCCCCACAGGAGTAAACCCATTGTCTTCCCTGGCCTCTCTGACGCTACCACAATGTTGTTCCTCAAAGCGGGGAAGGCGAGGGTCTACCATGCAAAGGAAAAGGCTAAATGCATAGTTCTCAGGTCTATAAAAGTCTCCCTGCATAGCAGTGTGTGAAGGAAGAACAGGACGTGCACAGGATATACCCCCAGGCTACCTCACCTATTTAGTTGGAATTTGTGAAAGCATTACTTTTTACTCGCACCTCTCAAATAGCATGTCTCCACTGACTCCTTTGGCAGTCATCTCTAGACTTTATTTTCAGTGCATACAGATGACAATTACGTGAAGAACCAGCAGTATTTTTACCTATGGCACATGCATGTTCCCAAGACAAGTATACAAGGCCCTTTACTACCCAACATCAAATTACTTCAGCTTATGCTGAATTCCTGTAATACTTGTTTTCACTAAATAGGTGTCTTGTCAGAATCCTTACTGTTACAGATACTGTAAGACAACACCAATGCCATGCCAACTACTTCATTTTTATAAAGAATATCTGTGGAGATGATTTTCAAGGAAAATTACTTAGTCTAACCTCCGTTTTGCAGTAGTACCAAGTAGCCTAAAAAGGCATTATTAGTTGCTGAGCAATGATTCTCCTTTTTTCTTTATATACTGTTCGCTACTTTTTTGGACCTTTCCTTTTTTTAAAAAAGCAAAGAACTCTGATAATTATTTTCAGCGTAAGAATACCATCTCATGCACAAATTTATTATTGAGCATAGTTATTTTTAGGGAACGTTGGGTTTTTTTTCCTAGTGGCTAGTTTCACCACAGAGACACAGATGAGCATAAATACTTTTCCCAGCTGTGGAATGGAGAACAGAACTGAGTAGCAAAGAACTGTGATCTTTAGCAAACAAAAGACTCCAAAATTCTGAGGGAGAAGAAACACAGTCTGTCTTCCCATCCCAACAGTCATCAGAAGGAGAAGAGCAAGCTTTCTACTGTATAGCTTTTTTTCTGCAAGCACTAGAGCCAACCCTTTTTATGTTCTGCCGCATCTAATAGCATGTGCTCTTCTTGTATGGTTTCTAGGAGAAGTCTCCGTGGCCCATAAGGGCAGATAGATGAGGCAGTTACAAGTATCATAACAAAGCTCTCAGGAGCTAGGGGTAGGAGAGCTGGAAGATGCATATCTGGGAAGAAGTGAAAAATGCAGTTACTGCCAATGTATGTTTCCCCCAGAGCCTACAACAAACATAAAGTTAGGTTAACCATGTAATAAAATCTGTGATTTTATTAAACAACTAGTTCAACTATTATTTTGAACTAACTTGATTCCAAGTTTAATGCAGCCCAGCCAGTGTCACATGACTGGCACACACACACAATTAGTGAGTGTTTTCATGAGTCAATTGGAACTATTTGGGAGCTCTATTTAAAACTTTTTCAAGCTCAGGGGATGACTGCAAGTAAATTCACTTCACTGGAGTTGTTAGCTTGATGACATGCCTCTTTAAATCAAACCTTTTCTGTCATTCTTCCTTACCCTCTTACCTTCAATACCCTGAGCATAACTTTCTAGAAAAATTAATATTTTAGGGTATCTTCATTTTGCCTACCATTTTTGAACAGCTGATTCCCAGACAACATCTCCCATGCCCTCCAAGTTAAACACCAATAAAGCATCTGAGCACTCTAAAACTGGAGTGAGTTCAGACCTAAATCCAAATCCCTTAAAATCTATTAGATATCATGGTAGCCGTTGGTTTTGGACATTTGAGTTCCCATCAGTTCTGACTAGAAGACCTGGTCCTATGCATCACATACGTGAAACTGTTTGGTTCTAGGTCACGAGGTAAGGACAACCGAGTAAAGACGTGACAGAAATACTGGTAAGTTATTTGCATTTAAAGAAAAGCGCAATTAGCAACTTTATTCAGTTATTTTTTAAGCAACTGTGCTTAGCAGATGGAAGTAGTTTTTCTGAAAAGATGAAGAAAAGGAGGCCCCTGAATAACTTGAAGGGGTGAACAAATGCATTTTGGCTGCCAGATGCCCAACACACACAACCAAATTCCTAGTCGTCTAGGAAAAAAGCTGCAACATGATTATTGCTGACACATGTTAGGAAGTGACAGGGGTGAATAGTTTTGGTTGTTAAAATTAGTAAAGCAGGCTACCTTTGTTCTTCCATTCACGTGCAAAATAGATAAGCACTGAATAGTCTCTAACTATTTTATTTTGGTCTCTTTATGTCAACTTTGTGTACTGCCTTTAAAAAAAATTAGCATATATTATGATGTTTGGATTACTACCATGTGGGATAATTGAAAACACAATTACATTACCTCTCTGACACAAAGCTTTTTTCCAGGATGGTTACATGCAAGAAAGGCAAGCCATGTTGTAAGCAATGAGATGAAAAGACTGGAACAAACTGTATGCAATTAGCTCAGTACACTAGATGGAATTGGCCAGAATTCAGATGTGGTACAAATGAGTATGAACAAAGGAGTTGCATTTGCTTACCTCATGTCTGAATCTAGCCTATTGATCTCAGCATATGAAAAGGAGTGGTACTGGGAGTAATTTAGCTGTAATTCCTGCTCTGTTGTTGTTGAATGGCTGTCATTGACTTCAACCTGCAGAAGATCAAGTTCAGAAGGGTTAAGAATTTCCCCACTTTTACAAGCATTATCTTCAATATATTACAAAGCAGAGGCAGGGCACAGAGGTCTGATCCCAACCGCCTTTAAAAGAGAAAACAAACATCAATAAGACCTTTGCTATAAAACTTCAGTGCAACCAGAATTAAGGTTTTAGGCCACAACAAAAAAATCATGTGTGATAAATAACACTGTACAGTTTCAAACTACTTTAAGAAAATTCTACTGTCATGTGCTTCTGGTGTTCTAAGGCAAACAAACCAGAACTTGCTGAAAAAAATATCCTTACAAACATATAGAAATATATAAGAGCAATCAGAATAAGCACAACTGAGAGAAGGGTTACACACAGCAAACAAACGATGTTCACGTTGAAATGCATGAGACGTGCTTCCTTTCACTGGAACACGTTTTACGATTTTCAAATCAATCTAATCTTACTGGAAGTTACAACATCACCACTGGCCATAAAGCATAATCTCACAACACTACTTTTTAAGGCAAATAATTTTCAGAAAGACGAAAAGAATAACTGTTCTTGGACAAAGTACCTGTTGCTAGCCCTTTCCCAGGATACAGCTGCCATCTGCATGGCACTTGTAGTACTGTATAGCTTCGGGTGAAGACACAGCACTAATAACTTTTTTTTTTTTTTTTTATTTTCCCTTTGGTGCACTATTGCCCTTGTTAATCTTCAATTCCCAAGTGTTAGGGAAAGAAGAGATTTTTGACCCCAGGGACTACAGCCACAGCCCATGGAAAGCAGAAGCAAGCGAAAGTCTTTTGGTACACCCAATTCCCTCCCCAAGACAGACAGACATCATTTTTTCAGATGAGACACAACCCGGCACTCCACAAAACAAAAACAAAAAGTTTTTTTAAAGCGTATGACACAATGGAGGAAAGAGGTTAGTGCTGAGGGTAAATTCCAGATCACTCGACATGTTTTCCTGGATTGTCTCTTACATAACCCCCAAAATTCAGTCTCGCAACAGCCTGCTGGGAGCAGAGGGGAGTGGGTCGGGAGCTCCTTGACAATACCAGGCACATATGCGTATATACACACAGCCACCACACACACAGCAACAAGAATTAGCTAGTCCACTGCAAATGTCAGCCAATTTATGTAATATCCTTTTATTCAGCATTTCTTATTCACTGGAGGGTGAAAAATCTTGGTAACAGCCTTTGAAGAATCGGAAGTGGGGGAAGTAAGTTGGTTTCATAGTCTTTCCCCAGTCACTGTTGCTGTTGGCTGTTTGATAGTCTATACGTTACTTCCATTAAATAACCAGTGAACAAGCAGGCATTTATTTCATAAGAATCACCAATGCAACTGGTGTTAACAAGTTCTAATTGTTATTAACAGCAGCTGTCATTTTAAGTTGACTAAGCATAACAGCTCTGGGCTGCTGCTGTTCATGTTATCCCATGAGGCACAGAGAAGACTTACTCCAGAATCGAATTTGTCCAGAGAATAGTTTTTCAGATGGCAGAGCGCCAGAAAGTACAGACTGGATGACTTGCTGGTTTAACACACCTAGGAAATGAAGGAACAGCTAACAAGTGGGGAGGGAGTATGGAAATGAACAGACTGGATATAAATAATACCAATGATTTCCCCAGCCAAGTTTTTAGTGAAGAAATACATTGGTGGTATTTGTATATTTACAACACCTTGAAATAGGACCAAAAGTCTCACCTGTTCAGCGCTTCAGAATTACATCATGAAATACAACCTTTGACACTACGCTACATTACTTTTCTATTATTATTTTTAAATTACTTTCGTTTCAGTGCCCTAATTTCCTGTTCTTTCACAGAGTGAGCAGTAACAAGCTGTTATGAATGCTGCAGCTTTTTATAAAAATTGGAAGGAAAAAGGAAGAAAGCTGATTTTCTATTCAACACAAAGCAGAAGAAATTATAGTTAATTGGCTTACAATCAGAAACAAAAGCTTTTATGATCAAAGTAAAGCTTACAAAGCACACCAGACATAACTCTGAAATTAAATCATATCCCTTCACAGGTATTGAAAAATCTTAAGAAAAATTTAGGGTTAAGGTTCTGAAACCAAGTACAGAAATTCACAATGAAATATCTGGTCTCTATTTCTATAACAATGTCATGAGGGAAAAACAAAACACTTAATCAGCAAGCACAAAAGCTTTCATTTTTTACATTTGTTACAGTACTTGTGTTTATTATGAACACTTTTATTGACTTCAAATGCCCACAGCAATCTCACCTGATGAGCCTTCCCTTAAAAGCCATTGGTTTATGGTTCTTCTTCAAAGCACAAAAATCAGTTTTTCCTACTCAAAAAGTCTTAGAAACTGATTATACATTTAGGATTATCTCTATGAGGTAGCTGACTTTTTATTATTTTTTAAAATAATGAAGGTTCAAAAAATTGTGTAACGTTTGGTTTACTATTTTATTTTGTACCTGACTGGTCAAACCATTTTCTTGCAGCTATTTTGAACCTCCATGATAAAATAATCTGTTTATTCAGTCTCACGATTGATCTGATCTACATGAAGGAATTTTATTCTGGATAGTTTTGGTTTACTGTAGTCATCTTCAGTTCTAATGAATACTTCTGGGTTTGATGGTGAAGACAGATCTATTCAACATACAAATCTAACCTCTAAAACAAAGGTAACATTATTCTGTGAAAGACAGGGGTGTGCAGAGAAAATTAAAAAATAAATCTGGTTTACATGGAAGAAAATGTTCAGCAATAGTCTTAAACATTGTGTCAGCATCCATTTCATTTATTTGCAAGATTTGAGTTCTGTTTCTGACTTTTCTTTTTCAGTAAAGTTTTCATTTGTTACTCTTGTTTCTCCTAGAAATAGAGCAGTAAACAATAACATAAGTTGTTATTACAAATACTTAGATGACTTTGCTGAAAGAACATTTACCTCAAGCATGTCCCAAGAGTCATCAGATCCAGTTTGGCTTAAAGGTTCCATCTAACATTAAATGCAAAATGTCCCTTTAGATCAAAATAAGATAGAGGATACGTTACTAAAAAACTTACAGGAAATGAGAAAGCGTTAGAGATTGCATTGTAGTTTAAGCGTAAAAAGATTATGTCTCAACATACCACTGTCAATGACCCTTTATTTAAATGAATCCAGGTGATACAAACTGAATAGACCATTTTCCAGAACAGCAGGGACATTTATATAGGTCGTAAACGTAGACTATCATTACACATCATTATGTAGTATCTCTAAAAAAACCAACAAAAACCCACACAAATAGTGAGCTCCAGACTTGTTTTAAATCCTCCTGAATTCAATCTCTTTTTTGACTGAAATACAGACTTTGGCAATGTCTGATGAGGTTCCTCCTCCAAGAAACCCGACTTGTAGAGAGCATGCAGACACCACAGACCTTGCAGTATGCAGGAGGAGAGATGGTAATTTCTAAAACTGAGATAAATATGATCCTCTACCACAAAGAAATAAGCAGAAGTGATGGGTTTTTATTTTATTTTCAACTTGGAATTTGTTTTACTTAGAGATGTTTAATTCATAATTATATCATGCTGGCTGAATGCTTAGTTGTATTATGGCTCCCTGCCCAGAGTTCCTCACAGATACAGCTTTTAATAATTTCTTTGTGTTTCACAGATGGTCTGTATTTGCCTTTTTTTTAAATATTAATTGCAAGATTTTAAAATGAAAAGAAAATGCGGTAACAACAGTGAAACAGTTTTAGGCTTCAAGCAGCTACTCGTCTCCAGAACTTCTTGTGGAACGTAGTTGCTTCACATCAATGCAAAGTCAGCAACACAGATACCATATCAATCTCTAAGTACAGTTTGAAATATTGGCAATGTGTAATGCCTTGAGAATTATGTCTGATGTAACGGTAAGAGATTATCTGTTGGAATTGCAATTGCTATAAAACCTCTCATAAGGAATTGCCATTTGTTGTTAGTCTGTTGTAGCGCAGCAGATCTTTGCTGCCTTAAACATACCTGTAAGGCAGTGAGCAGACATTCGTTATTGCAATAAAGTCATAATCCTTTAAAGATCTACCTCGAGGCAAGGCATGGGGTGTGGGCTTACTTGGTTAACAAAAGATAGGCAATGCCGGAAAACTAGGAGAACAGGAATGGGGATTTTCTCCCTGAAAGGGAAGAATGACAATACATCCTTCCCCAAAGTAGTTCCTTCTGAGAATGCACAGTTTATAGGCAGTTCCCTATGGAGACAATACAGTAGTTTGAGAAGAGCACATGGTTCCCACCGGTATCCCAAATATCAACCGTAGCCAACCTCTGATAATCAACTTACTAAAACAGCAAACTAGCAGCAACAAAAAATGGACTCGTGACATTCTACAGCCTGGTATATACATTACTTCAGATAATATCAGGGAGATAGTCCCATCCACTGTGGGTACTGTCCTCCAGACAAGGCTACACAATGACTCTGCTTTACCTTAACTTCGAGTGACATTGCTTTTATAGGACTGGAAAGTCCTGATTGATTGCAGAAAATCACAAGTAGCCCTGGTTCTTCTTAGAAGCAAACACTGGGATCTTGATCCCAAATATTTCATATTTCATGTTGTGGGGTTTGGCTTTAAGTCCCTCATTTTCCTGCCAATTTCAAATGTGATTCAAAACTGAGTTCATTTTCTGATCTGTTGCAGTCATTCTCACAGGACTTTGTTAGAAGCAGAATATAGAGGGGATTGTAAAAAAAATAAACTGGAAGAATTTCTGGAGCTGGCACGTCCAAAAGAATTTAAAAGGCTAGATCAGATGACAAGGCCATCATCTTTATATTAATCCCTTCCTGCCATGCACATTTTGGAGGCCTGAGACGAATTTTGTATCGCCTAGGTTTTTAATATGGAAAGCTACTCATTTACTCATAGAAAACCTCTACTGGAAGATATACTGTTTGACTGTCTTGTCATTAACAAACATGAAATTATCAGCTAATAAAAGACAGTGACACAGTAGAGCAATCCAAGAATACATACTAGACCACTTGTGACTCCTTCCCAGTAAGTTAAATTTCAGTGGGATGTTTGCTATTGTTCTCAACGGACTGCAAAGAGAAACTCAGGCTGCCATCAGCAGTGATTTCAAGGCCAATAAAAAGGAGTAAATAAATGCCACAAAGAATCCTTCTTAGCCTGCTGGCAACAGCACAGCTACAAAATTAGCCTCTGCTTGTGACGTTCAAACAGATGGGTGTCACCCAGGTGGAACAGATGACACATTAAAGAACAGACAGTCTCTCACTTTGTCATATTTGACCCCAGAAGAATGACAAAGCTCATATTTAAGGAAGAAATTACTATGATCTGCTATGCATATTATGTAAGTCATCCCATGTGCATTTTGAGACATAGGTATACAACAGATTGTGTGATATAAGAGTTTTATCTACATTAATTTACCCTACAGGCATTAGGGAAAAATAAATCTGTAGCTGAGCTTCCTACACAAAATAAAACCTCTTTGATCTGTCTTGTAAAGCAGATATTTTGTTGCACAAACAAGAGGAGGGAAGAGTATAATTAGTTCCATTTCAAAACAAAACAAAACACAAACCACAATGGAGAAATAAAGCACAGTGAAAGAAGAGAAACAGGCTAACAGTAAAGTTACTTCAGCAGATTCACCATGCTTCTCGCTTTATGAAGAGGCATCAGCAGAGCAAGGCATGTGGGTTTAAAAAAAATGAGTTTACAATTGCTACATGCATGGGGGAGGGTAGTCCCGTGTTAGTGTAGGTCCCGCAGAGAGAGACATAGAGCCTGAGAGTTGATCAGACTATTTATCTGATGATTAATGCCACAATACGGAATATTTCGGTGAACGAGGTCCCTTACTGGGCCTGGAAGGCTCCTCTGGGAAATGGAGCCATCCCAGTGGGCTGACAAGCAGTCTCCTGGGGACAACCACCCAGTCAGAGAAGAAACTCAGCACAACACTGACGGTACCAGGAGAAGATTAGCTGTATAGCATGTACAGGTCCTGGAGGATACGTGACATCTTAAACAAAGCTGGACAAGTTCAGTTAGAAATGGATTTAAACTCAGTGAAATTCCTGAGATGCAGAGCCAGGTAGATTCTAGTGTACTTTCTCCTCAGGAAATTTGGGGGTTTTTCAGATAAATATTTAAAGTAAAGCAGGTAGGTTTTAATCTATTTAGGATTCCTGCTGAAAGCAATGAATTTGTAAACAAGGGAAGCAAAACAGGGAATTAATCTATTCTCAAGGAAGCATAATTAAGAGCACTTGATTTTTACAGCCTACAGTAAAAACCCTCAATAGCCAGAAACATGTGCTGTTTTACAAAGCTTGAGTATTTCAGAAAGACTGTTTTCCGTCCAATATCACAAGAGGGAAATAACGAAGACCAAAATAATGTCTCAGAGATTTTATTTTATGTATGATTCAACTAGTCTAAAGGAAATACTACCTTCTTTGACTGGAAGCATGGAAGAGTTCAAGGATACAGTATGTATTTTTAAAGAAAAACCTAATATGCATGTTTGGAAAGGAAGAGGACAAGACTTAAGTTTCTGGCAGTATTTGCAGACATCCACAGACATTTTGAATAGAGGTATTCTTCTGGGGGCTTTCACCTTGTCTGAAAGTTTTGTACTTGTTCCAGGTCTTGCACTGTTTATTACATTTTAAAAAGTCAAGTTATTCTTTCCTACTGCACTGCAAACTAGAACATTACTCTTGCTAATTTTGGGGACTCAAGAGCAAACAGAGCAGGGGAAGAGCCAGACACACATGAAAGCATAATTCTAAAAAAGTAATTGAAGTTTCCACTTAAAAATAAAACAAACTGAACACAAAAAAACCCCAACCAACAAAAAACCCCCAACAAAACCAAACAGAAAAGGAAAGGATTTTCCTCAAACCTGCAGCAATAGAGTCTGTTAATTTTCTGGTTGCAATATTAAAACCATTGCTGTCAAAAATGCCTGACCCTGCACTGCATCACATCAGCAATACATGAAACGTGACAAGGGGTAACTTCTTATGCTTTTGAAAGACCAAGACAAATAAACAGACAGAGATCCAACACTGGAGATTAATATTAAAGTCATAAATAAAGAAATCACACGTAAAGGAAACGACTGCAGATAAGGAATTCTTTAAAAGAGATACTAAAAAGAGTTAGTGAAACTCAACCCCACCACCACATATACTGCAGTCTCGTTTCATTCCCAGAGTATTTAAAAAGACGACATTCATTCCATCCTTCCAGTATGCCAGTTGGTATGTAGAGGAACTGTTCTGCTCTACTGACTTTCCACTGTATGTTGTATGACTACTAGGAGCTCTGGCACACTAACTGCTGTGGTTTAATCTTCACCCTATATTCCAAGAAAGAGCTACTGTGTTCATTGTCAAGATTTACTACTACTCTCCAAGAACTACCCAGTCCTAAATATTATCCTTACAGAGCCCATACTTGTGGGAATTCTATATGACCAAGTAATGTAAGAATCTTCTACATAAATTCCATCAGCTTTATCAAATTTGCAAATCAAGGAAATGTCTTTCAAGGTGAAGAAGCCAAATCTTAAATGACATCAAACATTTTTCCTTACTACAATAATTCTGACTCCTATTTGTTATCCAAGGCCTTACTTCGTTACACAGTATATGAACAGAGTAAAGAGTTTCTTCTCTAAAGAGCTTGCAGTTTTAGAGATAAGAAACAGATTGATAGAGCTGGATATGTCTGTCTCCAAAGCTGACCATTCTTCTAAAGTGACATTCCCTGCAGGAGAAATCCTTTAACTACTAGGGATGCTGGGCTCTGAATCCTCATCAAATTCTTCAATGGAAAGGACAGCTCAGCCTACTGCATCTCTGAAGCAATTTTTTTCCAGGTCATCATAAATTGCTATTGCTATTAGAGCTTATTAGAAGTTCATCTGAGAAAGAGTGGCTTTTAATGAAGGTTGTACTTCTCACCGGCATTAGCAGTCCTCAGTTGTACATTTCTTTCCACTAAGACATGATCAGAAAGACATCTTTTTCCAGTAATCAGAAGAGTGAGGAAGGACAATCATGTTTTTGCAATAATCTGTTTCTTAGGGACCAAGCCTTTAAACTCCCCAAAGCAATGGAAACTTCACTGACGTTTTTATTGAAAAAGGAACTGGTTCCTGTATTAATTCACAACCAAAGCATTCCCCCTTCCCCTCCAGTCTCCTGAGAATAACATATCAGCGAAATAACATCTTGTCACACATGCACATCAGCAAAGGCATCTGTAAATTCTCATTCAAGAACTGAATTTGTGGTAGCGGCTCATAGCAACACATAAAACAGAAAGAAAACAGCTTAATTTGCCTTTTAGAAGAAAATCCAATTCATAACAAATCCTATTATAACTTGTTAGCTGAGAGATGGACATAAGCATTTGAGGGAGGGCAGGGAATGGAACATCTTATTTGTATAATGCCTCTTCACAGCATGGTCACACGTTAAATTCCAAGTATCATGTTGTAAGGCAGTCTAAAGTTCTATTTCACAGGTAAGCAAACACAGTTAATTAAAGCAGCACCCTCTTGGCACAGACAGAAGTCGCTTACTTATAAATTAGTCCCTGTATTTTGGAAGACCTTTCTTCAGCAGTTTAATAGTAAGTCTGTTTAATGATCAGACTTGAACAAGTAAGAGACACTGGAATAACTAATTTTAAGTTATTTCCTCTAGCTTCTCCTGGCCTTGAAACTCCTCTCTTCTTCCACAGTTTCACTGGCCGTATGAATGGTTGTGAGAGGAATCTGGAAGGCTGCAGGTCCTACTCAAGCTCTGTTGCGAAACAGTCCCAAGTATCCATCACTGGAGCTGAGAGCTGTTCTCAAATTAGCCACAGCAACTCCATGTATAGTAATTACTGATCTGACATTTGGCAATTCTGTTGAGCTTATTTACAGCACTGCTCTGAAATGTCAAATACTTCAAAAATACAAGCTAGACTAATTGCATAGCCGGGATCACACATTAAACCATTTTTTAAAGTTAACTGCCTGGTACTTCAGATAAACAAAGATTTGGGCTTTTCCAGTAAAGCTCTCCTACTGCCAATTACATCCAAGTTTCCTGGCGCCTGGCAGCCATCAGCATACTGTCACAGTTCAATGGCTCCAGAAATCAAGTAGCCTTGAAAAAGAGCGACTTGCCTGATATGCTTGGGATGGCTATTTAAACAGTGCTTACCCAAACCAACAGACGAAGGGCAGGGAGAAGTGAGGTACTGAACACTGACTGCTTCTTACCTTCAGCAAGGCATACTCAAGGAACTGGAATAATGTTATATTAGGAGGACTTTGCCAGTTAATTAAACTGACCTAATCAACTTATCTGTATTGCTGCAGCTGTACTAATTTTCATCACTGCAAGGAGTCAAAGACATTATACTGATATGGAATTATACGCATGTAATTGCGTTCATTACTGCTTCCCCTAAATTAGTACATGCATGGTATATGCGTATCTTTGAGCTGCAACCCACAGACAGAACTGCAAATGCAGGTAGCAGCAAATGAAATACAGGAATTAATAACCAAAACAAGACATAATTCCTTTCAATTTACTGGAGGGGTTCTTTTGGTAAAAAGCTGTTCTTTGACAAAATTAGGATTTACCGATAATAGATAGTTATTCTGAAAAAGGAGATATTTTGATGGTTTTCTTGGACCTAAACAGGTGGTGAATAGATTAACTGTCCTGCCTCAGGACCGTATGACTAGACTAAAGGTTAGTGTTGCCACTGAGAAACTGTGTCTGTTCTGCTCTACAACATGTATATATATGTAGATATATAAATAAAATTTATTTTATACAACTCCTCTGGAGATATTTTGGCTCTCCAGTACTAAGAAATAAGGGTTTTCTGTTGTTTGTTTTTGTTTTGTTTTTAAGTTTAGTCAGTGAAAGCAGTGACTCAGATTACACCTTAGAAATAAATCAGTTCACCAACTGTTATTTTTAGTCATCTCTCCAAATCTGGTTAAATATTTGGTCTCAACACAGCAGACAAAAGTTGCAAATAGCACTAAACCCCAGCCTACTGATTTGAGCTGAAATAAAAGACAGTCAGGGACCAATCTTCCCATTACTTCTAAATAAAAAACGCATGCTGTCTTTTATACTCTTGCAAGAACTAAAAAATAATCCTATTGTTTGGAGTAGCACTTGGTCCCCAAGGAAGGAATTTCTTTCCAGCTAAACAGATTTTTACTTTTTTGAATCTCTGCCAGGCAGGGAAAACAAATACAGGCCTTCCCCACTTGGTTTCCCCCTCTTCCCAAGAGCTCTTTCACCATCTGTGTACGATCATGGCCCAGGCTGTCTTTCCACCCTTCTGAAAAGGACACAAGGATTCCTCCCAAACACGTCTCATCATAGGAACACGTGGCTGCCAGAGATAGCGCTGGTGAAACTGAGGTTGGATTAAATGTGATATGAAGCTCCTCTCCAGGGGCTGTTGGGGGCTCGATATGGAGGCAGAAGTTGGAGAACTATTTTTCCTCTCCCCTCAGGGAAGCACCTCTTCCCCAAAAATGCACTTGTCCCTTCCTGAACTGCACATGACACTGTCATTGCCCCCCCTCCTGCTCCCAACTGCCACAACGGGCGCTGAAGCCTGTACAGGTTTTCTGTGCACTCCCCATTTCAGTGACTGCTGTGTATACTACTGGAGCCACTCTGCAGGGTTTCCGTTTGTAAATCCATACACTAATGAATTCACTGATCACTCTTCTGCACGGCCCTGCTGAACCATGCAGCTGTTGTGTACCTCCACAGCTGCTCAGGATGTTCCCTGTCATGTCCTCTGTAGGGATTCAGTGCTCTAAGCTCAAAGGCATAAACGAAAGAGAGATGGTGAACACTGCGGTCAACGCTTGGCCCATAGAGATCACACCTTAGTCAATGTGCAGGAAGCTTCGCTGTGACTAGTTTACACTGACAATGTCTTTGAACAGCAAAAGCTTGAAACTCCCTTCTAAGAAAAACTGGCTTTTCAGAAGCCACCAAAGTACTCAACACTGCAGACATGACTTAACTTCATTTTGTTCCTCTGCTAAATCTTGAAATGCACGCTATGTGCCTGAAAAAGGGAGGGCTTGCAGGGGAACAGAAGTGCAGTTGCACCTCAGACATCGCTTCCTCTGATTATACACTCCTGTATAGTTTCTGCTGTATCCTCAAGTATTGCATTTGTAAGGACTTGCAGAAGTACTTGCAGAAGGTTCCAGCTCAGGTTATGTTCTCAAGGCTTACTGTAATGCACATAACACAGTCCAGAATTTGCAAAACATGCAGGTATGGACAGCCACAAATGCTAACTGCAGCTTTCAAAATGGAAACAACAGTAAAAATAACAAAGTTTTCAGCAATATAACGAAAACTGAATCCCAGTACTCACAGCAAACCATCACTGAAATGCAGCTAAAGAAACTACTACAGGTGTTTTTCAAAAGTCTGAAGAAATGGATATTACTAATGGAATAAAGAGATAGGAAGCGAAAAAAGATGGAGCAGTGTGTTCTTTTCTTCCTTCCACCACTCGGGATTAAAACCAGCCTCTAATCTGTGCACATACCTGAACTGTTCTCACTCTCCCTTCAACTGTGCTGAAATCTTCCCTGTGGACGTTAGCTCTTAGAACAACATTATCTACAAAGAATAAGCCCTTTAAGACTGCAGATCTATTTATAGCTGGTCAACACACCACCTTGAAAGGAAAGGGTCTTGGTCCTGCGACTCTGCAATAAATGGTTAATTAATGTAGCAACGCTGGTGGAAAGTGGCAGAATTTCATCTGTGATTTTTTGATTTTTCCAAATTCATGTCATACAAACTATGCTCAAACTACACTGGTGTGGAATTGATCTCAAAAGGGTTCCTGATCTATGGAGAGAGAAGAATAAAACAGGAATATAATCCCTCTGCTTCAAAGTACTTGCTACAAAGTTACACTTCTACAAGTGACTTTGAGGAAAAAAATGTAGAAACAACACTACAGATGCTCACATTCTGAAAGTTACCAAAAGTTCAAAAGTTTAGCTTAACTCCCAAGGTAAAGAATTAACACAAAGAAGTTGTACAAGGGACAGAGCAAATGTATCACTGCGTCACACTTTCGAACACCCTGTCACACCCTGATCCCTTCAAAAGTAAAAAATATCCTGTGAAGCCTGTGGTTTTGATACAAAAAAAGCATTTATAGCTGGTCAGACCAGATCCGTGTTTTACTCAGCTGTAGAAAAAAAACTGAACAATTGAACGCTCCCTGTCAGTTTGCCTTATACAATTTGTAAGGCTTGTAGTAAGTCTCTGTTATTAAAGGATCTCCCAGAAGTGCCTGTTGCACACAGCAGTCTTGGCAACTCTGCAGGTTCCAGTAACAGCAAGCCCATCTTTGAAGCAGCAGCTCAGTCACATTTGAGTATGGCACTGTCATATAGCAGGGTGCTACAGAGTTTAAAAACACAAAAGACCTTTTTAAAAAATTCAGTAACCATACGTTACATTCATTTCTTACCTGGTACAGTTGGCACAACTCCTCTAGATGTCCTGCTTGAGGTACTTATGGGAAACCGACCCGCTTTTCATTGAAGAAGGCTGCTTCTTGCTTGCTGGCCTGCTGCAAGATCCCCAGTTACTTTGATCCACTACAGAAAGCCTTAGACAGGGAAACTTCTTAACGTCACTGGGCAAGACACATGCTGAGAACATTTGTTCTAAAACAAACACGGACAGGAATAAATCAAGAAGTTCAAAAGGAAATAAAGAGGTTAGGCAGCTTTCACACACAGACACCAGAGTAAGCTTGTTTCTTATTCAGTTAGATAATACTACTACTAAATCCATCCAGAGACATTTTATGGAAGCCTAGGAGTGTTTCAAGAGTACAGAAGATATAGAAAAGATATAATTTATAGCTGCTACTGTCATTTTACATTGTTCAAAAATATTTTTGTGCAAGTTTGCATCAGTTTCCCAAAGTAACATAGCAAAAGGTAATTTCTAGTCTCACTAACTACAGACCTCAGTGTTTGAAAGGGAGACATGCTGGACAGGTGATGTTTTTAAGCCAGAGAGCAAATCATGTTATTTCCCCTGAATGAGGAGCACAGAACAGCAGGCAGATTTTTGAGATGTTGAATCCTCTAAAAAACCATTCCATTCTGCTCCCCATACTTGAATCTTTCCCAGGATAAACTGAAGTGGAGATAGGGCAGCCCAGAAGAGCATCCCAAATAGTCTGCTTCCATATTCTCCCACTAAGCCACTCCAAACCATTTTGGCTTGGTAAAAACAGACCCCATCTATCCTTGATCCCAGGCTGCCCGGCTCAGGGAGATTTAGTTTTGCCTTTGCTGGAAGACACCCAGCTCCCCCGTCCCTGCCTCCCCCACTTGGGCAGGTAAAGGACAGGGCAGCTCACTCACAGCCAGGCAAGGCAGCGGGCAGCCAGGGCGGCCGAGCCCACAGGTGGGATGGCTGGGGCGGCAAGCTGACATCTGCCCAGGAGCACATTGGGCCTGCTGTGAGCACATATGTACACACGCGATTTATTCTTACTTCAGTTTTTCCACATAAGAATTTAGAGAGAAGGAAGAGTGGGAGTCATAGCAGAACCCATCCAAGACACAGCCCATCCCAGTTCTCCTTCCTTTGATCTTTCTTTTCTTTACCCATTGTGCTGTAGGAAGGCAAAGAAGCTAATAAATGTTCTGAAGTTGCTAATGGGTCACTTTACAGTAGACATAAGCCTTGAGGAAAATCCTGTAATCAAGACTACCTTCTGCCTTTGGGATTTAAGCTAACATCTTCGCACTGGGACAATGAAGTCTTTTCCCCAAATACTGACAAGAAACGCAAGGAAAGCTGACAGACTTCCCACTCCACAGAGGGGAGTCAGACAACATTTACCCTAACTCCAGAAAACTGGGCTTTGCAACACACGCAACAAACCTCCTTCCAGTAACCCCCGATGTGCTACTTGCACCGTAAACTCTAGAGGAATACAGCAACTTCAACAGTGCAACTAAAACACACCCCACCTGTTTCTCGCTAGTGAGTGCTCTGTAGCACATTCCTACCTCTCTTGTACCTGTGGTTATGCCAACTGACATTCCAAGTAAAATCTGGTTTCAGTAAAGCTCTATTTTTATTAGGAAGTAAAGAAATATATAGTAAGTGACAGAGCAAAGGTAACAAAAACCATGAGTTAACTGAGATTCAGCACGGACACACCTCTGTAAAGGTCAGGGGGTTATTTCATTCACCTAGCACATGCAATCCACGCTGTCAGCTGCCTTGTAGCCCACCCCTGTCTCCCCTGATGGGACACCTCACCCCTCTGGGCAGAGATGCACCTTCTACATCAATCCTCATGCAACTGATGGGATAACTCAGGTCTACCAGTCACTTCATCCTCAGGAGCACAGCCGAAAAATCTGTTACTCCGTAACTTTTCTCCTAGATTAGATCCCTCTCTCCACCTCCCTCCCCTAAAAAAGGGAAATGTCCTCCCAGGATCTTCAGCAGCCCTTGCCTGGGATATCCAAAGGAGGTCAGTGCAAATAAACTGTCTGGACTCTCTCAACTCTCTAGGGAGCTCAGGTTTTCACCTTCAGCCTTTGCTACTCCATAACTACCTTAGCCCCCTCAGCCTCCACTCTGCCACAGTCATTTCTTGGCCTGGCGACCATGGCCTCCTACATTTCCTGGTTATTTTTTTTCCAGCACACCTGCTAGTATGCAAACCATCAGATGCCTCTTGACAACCATTGATCATCAGGCTATCAGTCCTTGGAGGACCAGACTTTGCAAGCAGGCTGTGCTCTCTAGTCTAGCCCAGCTTGGGACAAGGGTCTCGTGGCTATGATTAAGTCCTCTACTACATTTCAGGAAATCATGAAGGATCAGAGAGGCCTAAAAAGTTGGCTTTATAAAGAAACATTAAATAAAATGCAATCAGCCCTAAACAGAAGGAGCAGCGAGCTGGGAATAACGATACTGGTATGCAAGGGAAAAAATGAGGCACCTAAGACAGGGTTTCAGCAGGGAGTGAGATGCTGCCTACTGCTTGTGAGAATCCCTTCCCCAAGATCTCTGCCATTTCCCAACTTCTCAAGCATGTCAAATGTAAAAGCTTAGCTCTTCCATCACATCATACTCTACACAAACATCCTCTGTGTATCCTAGGAGGAGCCTCTGCCCAGGAGAAGCTGAAATCGCCCGCAGCAGTTGTTGAAATAATTCCCTGCACTGAGAGCCACGGCAGACACAGGCAGGACCTCATTCAATGTTGCAAAGAGGTTTGAGAGATTTGAAGCTGAGGAAGCCACACACGTATATTGTATTTCACTTTGCAGGAGGATGCCTTAAGGACAGCATGTGTGGTAATCTTCTATGCATATCAAAGAAATAATTTTAAGTAATCCAGGATACATTATCTAGCTAGTTAATAAAATTTTCCATTTCATTGGCCTCTAGAAAAGCAAGTGTTAAATAATCAAAATGTCTGACAGCTTTTTAGAAAACCTCTGGATCACAATATTTAAATAAATCATTATGTGCTTTTTAAAAGCCTGACTGGAAAAATTACATCATTTTGGATTTTCTCAACATTTGGTGCGTCATCTCTCAGTGTCTAAGAACCCTATAAATAGACGTTTGGACCACCTCAATACAATTCATGTATGCCGTTTTTCCATAATCCACTTAACTCTATTATTCAAATAAAGTGCAACAGGATCTTTTCTTGGAAACAGGGATTATGCAATGCTCAGTACAGGAGGTTCAAGAAAAACAGTATGAAGCCAAACATGAGCTGCAAACACTTGCAAAGCAGCACAGTCTCTTTGTATTTCTTTATATGCTGTGCTTCTATTTCTTTCTCATCTAACAGCCACTAGCTCCTTTTGCCTCTTTTGATCAACCAAACACTTTCTCTCTCATGTCCTAGTACAACAAGAGTGTGGACAAGCCCTTAAACTTCAATTGCCAACTGCATAGTAATGAAAATATAATTGCAGGATGATCAAAACTTTAACATAACTAGATCCCTATGCTGCTAGGAACCACTCTTTCAAATTAAAATTATAAAACCCTATAGTACTGATGAGATTTTGCTAAATCCACTGAATTTGGGAGTTTGTTAGAAAACCAAAATATTTAGTTTCAGGTCAGGGATGGCTAAATACCATGATCACATCTTTCTACACACAAAAAATTTTCCTCTCATATTTCTAAAAGGCAACTGCTATTAATGCGTTCCCTTAACCTCCTTAAGAGCCTTCCAGTTTCATGTGAGTAGAATACAAATATAAAAATTAAAATACGCAACTCAGCAATGAGAACTCTGAATGAAATCTTTGAAAGTATACTGTATAACACTACTTTAACACATACACACACATCTATATGTATCTAAGCCATATTTGAGGATGAATTCCATTATCTCTGTTTTTCTTTTCCTTATATACTGAATATATCAATTATTCTTCTAGTGTGAACCACTTGGGTAAACAGCTCCATGAAAGATACAAGTATATGATTTGATACAATATATATTTGCATAGAAGCAAGCTCCAGGATAAAATGCATTTAGATGGGTTCTTTTCCTCATAAAAATGAAGTTAGGGCTTCTGGTCAGCTCAGCATTCAAAAGTTGTTTCTAAGGATCTCAATTTAATCTCATGCTTAAGGTTAATTTAGAACCTCAGTAGCCTACCCCACCTCTCCGGGAAACTCCCAGCTCTGGAGACCCACAAGCTGTAAGAAAGTCTCAAAAAGGCCTATTTTTATCAGAATATGGTGTAGGTTACGTGTTACGGGGATGAAGACCTCAAAGGAAGCAAAACAATTTGGAGAACATGAGAGAGGTAGAAAATACCAGATACAGTCAAATACCTACTGACAACTGTAACGGGATATAATGCCAAAGTGCCAAAATGCAGCACGGAGGAGACATTTCAGGAACCGTCTTTCCTTTTCATTAACTTGGGCCCTCTGGAATTAGGCACTGTGAAAAGCACAGGTAGAGGGGAAGGGCCTTCCCAGGAGGAAGGAGCATCTCCAACAGGTCACAGAGGCAAAGAACTGTGCTAAGGCTCACTATGAGTCAGCTGGTCACGGGGGTTTGAGGCAGCTGAGGGCTCTTCTCTTGAGATGTCTTCTGCAGTGGGGAAATATTGCAACGAAAATAAGTCCAGAAGAAAAAACATCCACTTAAAATAGTGAATAGGTAGCAGCAAAGGCTCTAACGGTAAAATCACCACTTGCTTTTCATCTGCCTTTCCACTGAACCATGACTTAAAAAACACTCTTTAGCCCACCCCGATTCTTAGCTTTCACCCAAGACTGTCTGACACCTGCAATCACAACGAATTAGTGCTTACACCAAGTACTGCCAGCCCTTAGCATTTTAATGAGAAAGTTCCTAAAAGCAAGAATCCGCTTTAGTATCACCATTTCCATTCTATTTCCATTCTGTTTTCACTGGACCGGTAAGACATTTCACTTCAAGTGTGATTCAGAATCCCACATGCAGAAAAAATATCCCCAGTTACACACCGCTTTCTTGCAACAAAGTGCCAGTTCTCCATGGCTCTTCTTTATAATTTCAAGTGCTAAAACACAGTAAAAATGCCTTCCCTCAATCATCATGATACATTTGTTTTCAGTTTTTAGCCAACTGCTAAGACATACAACATTTTCCTCTTTGCAAGGATAACTGAAAGAGCCCACAGGAAATAATCTAAAAATCCAACTTCCGATGTAGAAGAAAACTTTGTGTAGAGATACATCCATTTAATACCAAAAGGGAGGATTCAGCCTGAAATTAGGTCAAAACGAGAGATATTGCAAAGGGTAGATATTTGAAAATGGAGATATGGCCTACATAAATATGCAAAAGTAGAATATACTAATACAACGTCTTAGTATAAAATGTAACGCTAATCAATGATTGCAAGTTTAACTCTTACATTTGCAATGTACAGAAATTAAGAGCAAGATATTAATTAAAAATTACATTATATATATTCTTTCATTTAACACAAGTATACCAATGTAAGAAATCCGTACCCTTCTTTAGAAGGCATAAAAAGACATCAAACAAGAATAATTTACAGAACACAAGCCCAAATACCATATACAGACAGCGCACGTTCAGAACATAAGCACATCCGAGGTATCAAGCTCCTCTCCAACTAGACTCCACATGTACCCACCTGCCCAGTGCTCTTCATAACAACGAAGAAAAGAACAGCACATCTGCTCTCCTAAATAATATTAAAGAAGTCACTTTGACTGGATTAACCTATCCATACAGACAATATCAAGTGATTTTTGATTGTTATTTAACTCCTATTTTTAGAAATGGGAAATTATATCTACCTTGTGACTGTCTTGCATTCTGATTTCTGCTGTTACACTCTCAAGTCGTAATCACATCTAGATGTTTGCTTTATATGTTATGAAGAAATGTAGGTTGCACCTGGACTTCTTCGACTCATGGACTTAGAAATAAAACCTGCAAGTCCTATAAAAACATAAATTCACTTGACACATGTGAGTTCAATAGCTGATTCCTTTGGGGACCTGTGATAATTTCAGCATCTGTTTGAAGCACTAGCAGCACCAAGTCTAGAGCTCTCCGCCACGCCTCTGTCTTGGCTGCAACATTATCGTAAACCTTTAAATCCTCTCCATGGTCAGCAAAGGGACCAGAACTACCTCTGAGCAGATTGCCTCTTCTAAACTCTTTCAATATATATGCTGAGGGAGAGCCACACTCGGCTGCTTTTTTGAGGTGATGATCAACTGAGGTACACGCTTCCAACTCCGATGCAGCTTGTGCCATGTTATACATAACCACTGAAAGATACTGCTTCCAGCCGCTTGCTAACGCTTGGAGCACAACTGATTTATACTCTGTCGCAGATGCTGTCAGCCAAGGATTGTGAAACTCTTCAACAGCATTTTTATTTGCTGGCTGTAAAGGCTTTTCTGCAAGCATCCGAATGTGACTAAGGCACAAGAGCTCCACTGCTCCACCACCAAGAAAAACCTTCTCATCATTTAAAGCATGATGGAGTCGATACGCTGAAGTCCAGAACTGGTCTTCAATGAGCTGCATCTTTGAAGCTACAGTAGTGGTAAGCACGGCTGTGAGCAGAGGAATTCCTTGCGCTTTTATCCTGACTGGCACAAGCTCACCCAGGTCCACTGCACGCCCATCGCAGGCCTTCCACAGCCCCACCTGGGCCCCACTCCCCACACAAGAAGCATTCAGCTGGGTGAGGTACGTCACTGACTGGGCGCTGGTGACCTCCCCAAAGGCACGCAGCACATCCCGAGTCACAGAACCAATTACCAATATACTGTTTGCTATGCATCTTTCCATTAAGTTTTCACACACGTTTCCTTTGACCAAAACCAAGTTCACTTCAAAACTAATCAGAATCTCTAACATCCTGCTTAGCCACAAGTCTCCTGCTCTGCCTTCCAATAGGCTGGGATGCTCCAATGTGGTCCTTACGTTACACGGTCTACTAAAACCTAAGTGACGATATTGTTCAGTTAGGTCACCATCCATTAGCAGAATCCGAAGGAGTTTGTCTTCAAAGTGTTTGATAACTGTGGCTTGTTCTGGTGACACCAGTGTGACAAAGCCAGGGGAGATACAAGCATAGCTTTCAGGCAGGCCCAGTAAACAGCATGTCACAATTTCTGCAATATTAAACTGGGAAGAGTTACTGCATTCTGCCTTCTCCTGTTGATGCGCAACAATGCTTTGCAGCAGTTTCACACTAGTCTGATTTCCATGGCTCAGAGCCATCGCCAGGTGTTCTAAACCATAACATTCACATGGATCCACTGCTGGTCCTGAGTGGTATCCCTGAAAATTACCTTGCTGACTTGAAAAATGGCTTTTTCCTAGAGTGCTGAAGTATCTGCTGTGAGTTAACTTTTGTTTGTTACAGCTGGATGTGATAACACCACTTCCAGAGATCATAGGTGTACTTTTCTCACCCGCTGGTTTGACAGGAGAAGCTATTTCACCAAAGCCAGCCAAAGGTGAAAGCAGGCACTTGTCACAATTAGAAACACCTTCCTGATGGGAACAAGAATTTCTTGGAATTGCTTCTCCTGGTGCAGAAATATCTTTCTGAACGTACAGGAAAATCTCAGGATTTAGAAGACTGTCACGTCCAATTTGGAAAGCTGTATTTTTAAAAGCATTTGGCCTAACACTGCAAGAACACAGCTCTTTATTTACATCATGTATTGATACTTGAAGACACTGGACTCTCTCACAGCAAGAGTTCAACCCCTCAGACATCACAGATACTATTGCTGAAACAGGAACATTCTGCTGGAGACACTCCAGTATGGCATTGCTCCATGCACCAATGAGAAACAACAGGGTACTCATCCCAGTCCCAAACTCCTTGTTTTGTGCCTGAATGGTTTCATTAAGAAGCTGTCCAGCAGCACAAGTTAAATCCAAACTTTCAATCAGTCTAAGTGCAGAACAAATCAATGTGCTTTGGTTGGTGCTTTCATCCACAATGAATTTACACGATTTCATTGGCCCCAATAATGTTCTTCCAGCTAAGGCCAAGGATGAGAGCTGCTGAAGTCCAATGTGTCTTCTTGCATTGACATCCCTGAAAGCCATGGGCAGCAGGCAGCATCTGTGAACAGAACACAGACTTATTGTCCCATCCTCACAGCACTGCAGAGCATATATCGCCAAAAATGAAATTAACAGTCTAACACTGAACACAGCTCTCCCCCGCAGCTCTTTATAAAACAGTGCTTCAGTCTGAGCACATATTATGAGACATTGATGCACACAGTTGCTGAAATGGTGCATTGCTAAAATACCATGGAATTTTTTCTTGCTGGCAGACAGCACAGTGCTGTTAATTCCAGTGGTTTCTTAAACAAGAAGCAGTACAGATTCCATAAAACTACCATTTCTCCCCTGATCTGCTATCTGGAATTTCAGTTATTTGCCCTACTCAGGGCAAAAGTTCATTAGGGTAGAATGGACAATCATGTGCAAAACCAAAGTGCTCTGTACAGATCCATCTTAGTACCAATACTTATGCCACTGACTTTAACCTTCAAATCTGGAAAAACGTAATCAAATTTATTTTATTGCAATTCTGTTTATTCCATATAGCACACATCAATATTTCATTAAACGTGCATGAAAAGAAATGCCACTTCTTCGTACCTCATAAAGCAAACAGCCAACACTTTAAAGTTTTGATCTACTAGTCAGTTTTAACATGCCAAAAATAAATCATCTTCTTTCCCTTGAAATCCCTTCCACACCACACTGCTGTGGCAGATCACATGGATTGAACTAAAGCTTCCTTTCTTTTTTTTTTTTTCCCCTTTTTTGAATGAAAAAGTATACACACCAAGAATTAAGAAGCCTTAGCTCATACACCTTTTATGCTCAGATTCAAATAATTTCTTTCATCTCCCCAAAGGTCCCTTTGCATAGACATTCCAAATCCAAAAAAACTCATTTTCCACCCCACTCAGTGGAAGTCCATCTGAATATTAACTCATATGAAGACAAAGAGCAAGTTTAAAAAGCAGAGTAGGTAGTCAGAAATAACCCTTATATGCTGACAGACCTGAAGTTCTAGTCTAGCCCAAACTGGCAACAGAATTTCCCTTCAATTACTAGGTACATCTTGAAGTACTAAAAGAATCATTAACCAGGAAATCATTTTAGTCTATAGTTACCCATAATCTACAATTTGGAAAAAAGGACTTTTAGATAAGCAAGTGCTTCTGACCTTAATACTGCACTAGGAGCGCACATCTGAAAACCTCCATCCAACCTGCTTAAGGGTTTTTCCAGAAATTTTTCTTGGCAATCTCTTGTGATAATGGTCTAGCCATGCTATATATCTACATTAGCACTTCTAGTAGTAATAATAAAAAAAAGCCTCTTTTTTCTTAACTGGAATCCTTAGCTTAATATAACAGGTAGTTTGTTTTGAAACAAACAAACAATAACGTGGAAGTGATTAAATAATAATAATTGCATAATGGAATCCAATATGAAACATGTTTCCCCTACTCCCCCGAAAACTCATTCCATCTAATTTCTCTTAAGGATTTACTAAGACAGTTATTTTGGTTTGGGTTTTGTTGGTTTGGCTTTTTTTTTTTTTTGCTTTTTGGGGAGTTTTTGTTGGTTTTTGCGTTTGGGAGTTTTTTTATGGTTGGTTGGGTTTTTTGAGGTTTTTATTTTTGTTTGGTTTGTTTTCCTGAGATCGCTGTTTGTGATTTCAAGCAGTTCTCAACTAGCAATGGTCAATTCTTGACCTACTCTTATTTTGATAAAAAAAAATAATTAATTTGTGGTTCTCTTCATAAAATTTAGGAAAGAGCTAAATTAGCTATGCTGAAAGTAATGCTCTCTCACTACCTGGGTGCTTGTCATGTAGTTCTGTACAGAAGGCCGTGCTGCTCTTTTGATACGAGACAACTGTAAAAGGACTGGTGGGAAAGGGGTTGCCATTTTTAGTGGACTTTAGTGAACTTCTTTCTCCCCCGTCACTCCCAATTGAGGGTTCAGCTCAGCAATATGAGCCAGTCTTATTAGAATAATGTTTTTATTTCAACAAATGTGAAACCAAGACTAGCTATGAGGCAGATTAATTAGTTAGTGCAGCACCTTCTATCAAGTCAACGCACTGCCACCAAACCTCAATGCAACCAACTGCAAGTTGTTTAAGTAAAATTTTCTCTCAAATTTAAGTTGAAAAATGCACCTCTTACTTTAAACTCATGCTTTAAAACTGTAGCTTCATTTTGGACACTAGCCTGTACTCCTGCAAATCCATAAACCTGAACCAAATGGACCCAGGGCTGGGCTAGAAAACCAGATGACAGCAGGGCATGCACTTACAGGAAGGTATGTTTTTATGCCATTGCTTGCACAGCCTCTGGCATGTATGATTTATGATTTTGTGATATATCCACCCATACCCCCATTTTGTTTTATGCATATTATTTTGGCAAGAACATGACTGTGCTATACGAACCAATATAAAGCAGACCCAAAAGGCAAGTTTTCATCCCCCGCATTCCATGACGTCTTACCTCTTTTCCTATCTAGTCTGAGGTGGAAAAGGTAAAGGGTTGAGTGGAATTACATTTTGGAGTCAAACACAAGTGAGGTCAGCAAAAAGAAGGAGGCATCCTGGAGAATTAACAAACATACTGCTAGTGAAGGACAGCCATGCATGAGACACCAACTACCAATGATTCTGCTGAGCTAACTTGCATGCTGATGTACTGCTGCCTGCCTCATCACCTGTCTCTGTGAGCAAAATAAAACTCGATCTTATGTTCAGTTTATATTTACACACACAGATTTTGGGGTCTCAAGTGAAGAACTCTGGGCCACAGGAAGCATGCCAAACACTTGTTACTCGCTTGGTCTCAGAGCGCCTCAACCATTAAGGCTAAATACGTTTTAGGTCAGTTTTCCAAAGGAATGTATTACTGTGAAGCGTCGGCAAAAAAGGTCTTGCATGCACGCATTTGCACAGGTTCTCGTGCCAGCACTACTGCACAATGAATGAGAAACGGGTATAAAGTTGCTGTGCTTGCAACTAAGCCACCAAGCGTTCAGGTAACTGTCACGACTTACCTGGTCTACCTAAGAGGCAGCACTATCACTACTCACATAGGAAGAGAAAGAGCTTCTTAGCCCGGTACAGCCGGACCCAAACGCCCACGGGTGAACCAGCCCGGCGACACTCGCAGCCTGCAGGCAGAAAGCAGCCAGCATGCCCGCGGGGAGGCGGAGGGCACCCCCCGGCAGAAGCCGGCCCGCTCAGCGGCCGCCCTGCTCAGGCCCCGGATCGGGTCCGGACCCGCTTCCTCCCGGCCGGCGGGCCAGGCAGGTCCCTCGCCGGCCCCGCAGCGGACGGGTGACGGGTTTCTCACCGATTCGGCGGCGTTTCCCTCCGCTCCCCGCGGCTGGGCTGAGGCGAGGCGGGCTGAGGCGAGGCGAAGCGAACCGGTAACGGGCGACTCCGCCGCGCGCCACCAACGGCCGCCGCGCGCGCCGCGTTGCCAGGACACCGCCGCTTGTTTGCGCCGCCAGCGGGCGGAGCGTCCCGCTGCCCCCGCCCTCTCCCGGACATCGCGAGCCTGCCGGCTGCCATTGGCCCGGACTAAGGGAAGGGGGCGGGTCCCCCGTTACGTCCGGCTCGCTCATTGGACGGCCCCGCGGCCCTTGCGCGCGGCGGTGGGCACACTCGCCTGCCTGAGGCGGGCCGGGCCGTGCGGAGCGGCGGGGCTGAGCGGGCCCATCCCACCCGGAGCGGCGTCGGCCAGATGGTGAGCCTCCTTCCCCTTGCCGCGGGCTCCCGTTCCCCCTACTGCCTCCCCCCAGGCTACCGGCCGAGCGCCTCTGAGCCTTCCCGCTCGGCTTTCCCGGGGGCCCGGATCCCTCCGGCGATCCCCGGCCGCGGGCGGGCAGCCGTTGGGCTCGGAGGACTGTGAGGGGAGGTCGCGGGCGGGCCGCGCCGGCTGCCAAGGCCGGCTCCGGTACTCGGGTTCCTCACACAACGCGGAAGTCAACACCCCAAACAAAAAGGGGCAAGGAGAGAGTCGTGTTGTCCACCTCGTCCACCACTTCCCCCTCTCCCCCCCCCTCATAAATATAACCCAACAAACCCAAACTTGGGCACTATGAAAAACACCCAAGAATCGCAAAATACGTTACCTGCTTTCATGGTGTGGGGTAAGGCGGAGGAAACGTGCTTCCTGAGCTCCTCTCCACTTGATTCGGTCCCCTGTAGCATGAGGCACAGGTAAACGGCATCAGCCAGGTGCAGGAGATGGAACGTAAAATGGATTTGCACAACTGGGTTTTGAAATAAATGAAGCTGGAATAAATGCACCATGCTCCTCCTTAGGATCTTCAACATTTTTGCTATCAAAAGCTAGTTTTGATAGCTTTTATCACCGGGCGCTTCTAAAAGCAACAGAATCTGCAAAATATTTCTAAGATAAATATACATATATATATATAGGTGTATACACAGGCTGGAAGAAAATAGGTTCAGGTAGCATATCGGTATTTTTTTGTCTTTATAGCCAGGAAAAGGTCTCACTTGGGTTTCTCCTAGAGCAGAACAGTAAAAATCTGATGCCTGTGTTAATACCAGGGAAATGTCAGAGGCATGCCAGACAAACTGGTCTGCAATCCAACCTGGGAGAGACAAATCAAGTTTATAAAGTGAAATTTCATTTCCAAATACAACAAAATGGCATCTTGTGTGTTACGCATTGGGTGTTTAAAAGTGAGATCCCAGCCAAAAAATGGTAACGATTCAGCAGAGGTAAGAGATTGCTCAGCAGTAGCTAGAAAACAAATTCCTTTTTATGCTATTCGTTTTATTTGCTTTTATAAAGCCCAGCCAATTTAAGTTTGGGGTGGGAGGGACTGCCCTTCCTTCCATGAATCTGTGCAGATTCAAGACTAAAGGACTAAAACGTGTGTGCTGCTGGTTTAGAAGAAAGCCTGTCCTCGAGGAAAACATCTTTCCTGCTCAATAGGCAGGTGGTGGTGGGGAAACGCTCTGTACTGCACTAGCTTACACTAGAAGCAGGAAAGGTCTCAGAAGTGTCCTGGATAATAAAGCTCAGCACAAGCAGATTAGTTCTCCTTACGGGGCAGAATTTGTATTGATCTCTGGTACCACAGCGTGTTGTTACCTAGCACCACAGCCAGTTTGTGGACAGGCAGGCTAGAGCTACACAGCTGCCTTTAAGCTTTGCTCTGACAGAAGAGATGCTCTCAGACATCCCATTGCAATGCAGACTTTGAGGAGTGGCTGAATGCGGGTCCCACTTACAGTCCCTATACAATCAGCCTTTTTAGCTGTGAAGATGATCTACTCACATTTACCAGGTGAAACCACTCCTGACACATCAAAGCAACCGGCAGGAGGTGCAGACGGTCTTAGTTACTTCAGTGGAGTGTTCATTTTCAGACTGCCCAACTTTTTTTCTGGCATTACTCCTTTAATTGTTTATCTTTCTGTTTAAAACAGAAAACATGAAGCCCAAATAGTTATTCCCCAGTTCAGCTTCAACAATCGAAGAAAATGGGCATAAAGACCCAGTGTCTACCACTTGCAGCAAAGAATGTCACGCTTCTGCTATAGCTTTACTGTTGTTTATAATTTAGTTGTGTTTTGAATTTTCCCTGGAGTGGACTATTTCTCATCTTTTCTCTCCTTCACTTTCTGAAGGCATCCAACTATAGAAAACCTGGCTTAAGTACAGCCCAGCGGAAGAAAAGTGGCTTGAAACCTGAACTTACAGAAGAGCAAAAGCAGGAGATCAGAGAAGCTTTTGATTTGTTTGATACCGATGGATCTGGAAGCATCGACATAAAGGAACTGAAGGTTTTCAAACATTATTTTCTTGGATGGAAGTATCTTTGGTCCCAAAATTGTAACTGCTTTTTCTGTTTGTCCAGCTCTAACTATTTTAAAATACTTTTGGAGTACAAACAAGAGTAATGGCTGGTTGTCAGGACTAAATTTGGGGTGTACTACGTGGTCAACCTGGGAAAGCTCTGTATGTAATACTTCAGAGCAGACATGCTTCTCTAATGCATGGATAATAGGTCAGATAGCTTTGAATATCTGAGCATTAGAGGAACTACACAGTTCCTGTGTTTACGTACACACAGTGCACATTTCAGTTTTCATGACTGACTGAGATCATTGTTTCTTGGATCTTTTGTTGGACTTCTGTTGTTCTGGGATGAATGTCAGAATATTGAATTTTTTCTTCATCTCAGAACTAAACACGCAGATTCTGCATACATTCAGGAAAGATACAACTGTGTTTTCATATGGTAATGTGAATTCATCCAAAAATTGCCTGGCTTTTAATTTAAAAAAGAATAAAAGAGAGATCTGAATTGCACTGCAGTAGCAATTGAGGTTGTGTGCATGTGCACATGCTTACACACAATAGTACAAGGGGGAGGAGGATTCTCAGTTCTCTCCTTATGCTTTTCTGTATCTGGTCTTTTTTGAACCGTGAACATTTTATCTTATCTCCTTGACCTTGATTTCTCACATACACAGAAACTGAGGCAGAGTGTGTGTATGTAACCTAGAAGCACGAGTTCCTAAGCCTGTGGCTTATCTCAGGATTTATTTGGAAGTACTTACACTTGATTAAGGAGAACATGTTCTCTGAACACAGATGATACATGTTAAAACATAGTTCTTAAAATGAACTGAAACGTTTTAGCGTCGACCATTTAGTGCTATGTTTTTCTTTTTCAAAATTAACTCAAAATAGTGGGTATTTTGCAATAGAAAGTGTTCCCCTCTGAAGGACAAAATGGAACATTTCAGTTGTCCTGTTACAAGAAACTGGTCAGAAACACACTCCAGTTAAATATTAAGTTTCTGATGAGTTGGCACTTTCCAGCAGAAAAGCATTTAGCGAGAAATTTTCTGCCTAATATTAACTATTGATTTCCACTAGAGCATATAGGAAGAACGAATGTTCACAATTCAAATCTTCCTCTAGTTACGTGTTCTTGAAACTTCAGTCTCTGAATTAAATACACTGTAATAATACACACCAGGATTGTGAAATTACTAACAAACACCTAAGAAGCAAAATCATTGTTCTAGGCTGGTGAAATGCCAGAGCCTGGTTTTAAACAATGTTAATATGAAGCATTTGTACAACAAGCTACACAACTGTTTTTGCTTGTGCTCTGTAAGGCTCAGAAGGTTTGCTTTGTTTTTCCTCAACTAGCACAGCAGTCAGTCTTTGCTGAGACACTTAGCAAGTATTGTCAGTTCCCACCTCCTCCCACTCCCTCCTTCCCACCACCTCCCCAGAAGTGCCAGGAGCTCTGCATATGGATTTCTTCTATCTCTGCGTACCAGATTGTGTAAGTTAACTGCATGTAATTCTGCACCCATCAAAATTAATGGGCATTCTGCCCTTAATTTCAAATGATACGAGATCACATCCCTGGTCTCCAAACTTCCCTTCAAGTCCCATTTTGATAATCCGGCCCCTTTAGGAACTATATGGAGTGAAATCTTTATCTAATTCAGACACAAAAAGTTTCACTTAGTTTCAGAAATATATCTGTGTTCCACGTGGATCTAAAGAGAAAATACATCCCAAGTCTTAAGAATGTCAAACCTACACTATTACCATTTGCAAAGATGAAACAAGCAGGTAGGAGATACCAAGATGTTTTCATTGCAATTATTATTAGTTTTGAACGAGGAAATTAAACAAGCTCTAGTGCAGCTGCTGTCACTATAATTCTGGTAGCCTACTAACAGAATTGCTTTTTGGCACAGGTTGCGATGCGTGCTTTAGGCTTTGAACCAAAGAAGGAAGAAATTAAGAAAATGATAGCAGATATTGACAAAGAAGGAAGCGGTACCATTGACTTTGAAGACTTTTTGGCTATGATGACGCAAAAAATGGTAGGAATTCTTAGTAGAAATTCTTGTGACAGCATAAAAAAATACTGCAAAGGAGTATCTCTGTGGCAGGTGTTTTCTAATTAATATATGCTTTATTCTTGTTTTAGAGTGAAAAGGATTCAAAAGAAGAAATCTTGAAAGCTTTCAGATTATTTGATGATGATGGGACAGGAAAAATTTCATTCAAAAACTTGAAGAGGGTTGCCAAGGAGCTGGGGGAAAATTTAACAGATGAAGAACTTCAGGTAAATTCTAATTTTCCAGAGTTTTTCTAACAGGCACAAACCAATCCTGTAGCTCCCAAAGACTGGGTGGAAATGTATGCCTATACAAAAAGGGCTGAGAGGACAGAACTATGAAGAGCAATCAAATACATAGTTATATTTTCCCATCAAATGCTTGTGATATGTTGTTCCTTTAATTAACAGAAGATCTTGTGTTTAGGGTCCAGTGCCTGATCAAATGTACAATATGTCTTATAGGAAATGATTGACGAAGCTGATCGAGATGGAGATGGAGAAGTGAGCGAGCAAGAATTTTTGAGAATCATGAAGAAAACCAGCTTATATTAATATTTGTTGCCTTGCTGTACAGCTGTTCCAAAAGATAACCTGGAAAAGACTTAAAAATTGGGCTTGTGTCTCCTGCATATTTTCTGCTATGTAGAGAAAGTCTGAAAGGACAGATTTTTGGTTCATTCTTCTTTTTCAGCAAAATTGGGGAAGGGGGGCTTCAATACCTATAACTGGTAAAATGAGATATTACAGAAGTGAAAAGGAAGGATGAACTGAACCTGCAAGGCAGGGTCCCTTCTCTCCCTCAACAATTTCATCTATGGCCATTTTGGATGAGGAATGCTGTGTTTCAACTATTTAACTAAAAGACATTCATTTTAGATGTGAAAATTCCCACTGCTGCTGGGGGAAAGGCCACTTTTGACTTTTCCTAAGGCTACAGAATGAAGGTACAAAGCACAGTATTTTTATGCCTTTTAAGGCTTTTAGGTTATCTTTTGGTATTTGTCTCCTTTTGTTTATTTCCATGAAAGACTCTAAAACCAATTGCATACCTGTCTATTTCTGTAGGAAACACTGTTTTCCATGGCAAGTTGGTTTTGGACCTAACAGGAAGCAAATGTAGATAACCAGATTTGGTTCTTTGTTTGGAGCTGTGTGCCATCAGCAGATGTTCTTCTGTTTTTCTGACCATCTGAAGCCTAGTTTACTTGAATGTAACCTGCTTGGATTATCAAAGTTTATTGTATAACCAGTCAACATCTTGTGCCATTGTTCCTACTCCCAAGACATCACAGCACTGCTGCCAGGATTTTAGGTACCTAAAATTTTTGTTCTATGGCGCACAAGGGTAAATTTTGTCTTTGGCTGTTTACAGTCAAGTTTCAGGGAGGACTCGAATCTGAAGTGAAAAAATAGCTTGCCTTGGACATCTGTGGAACACTGAATATATTTAGATCCATGCAATCTAAATTCATTTCTGACATCACAGGTTTGGATTTGTTTTTTTCTTTTTTTTTGGAGTACCTTCATTTTCATGAATATTTCTTTATGTATATACTGTCAGCCTAGGATTTACTGGAGAGCCACATTTCCTTCTGCATTACCAGCGACAAAGCAGTGACACACAACATGACATCTGATCATATGGTTGTGCAGGAGGCTTTATCTTTGGGTCCCAATTAGCCAATCGGCTTCAATACTGCAGGGAAATGGTACAATCCTAAATCGCATCTCTCTCTAGTAAGGCACCTGAAGGAGAGTTTGTTACTGCTCACAGCGAAGTGGCAAGTAGGTAGCAAAATGCCAGAAGGGTTCAGCAGGAAGGGGAGGGAAAGGACAGCGTTTCACCAGTATCTGTAAAGATCCCTCTTCTCTTCAAAAAGCTTCTGCTGCTTGACAGCACTAAGGAGGTTTTTAGAAGAAAGGAAGATCCAGCTCCTGGACTGGCTCCACATTACAGCTGCTTCAGCTCTCATGGGCTGTAAGGGCCCAGCAGGGGGAGAATCAGTTCCAGGAGCAGAAAGGAGAAGTGTTCGTTTCTGTGTCTTCTCAGTGTGTAGATGCAGATTCTGCCTCAGTCCTCCCAGTCCGGTGCTCTGAACGGCTCTGAACAGACCCTCTCTAACCTGCACAGAAATAAACCTGTGGGAGAACAGGGACCCTGGAGACCTGTGAAGTCCCGTTAACATATTCAGTGGCAGTAGATGTAACCTATAGTACTGTAAGTGTTTTAAAATGTCTATTAACTTTGTATAAGTGTGAAATAAAACTGTTTTGCAAGTTAAGGACTTTGTGAGCTTTATAACTTGGTGTGCTTACTATGAGAACTGAATTTTCAAAAATAATTTTAAAGCATTAAATGGTTAGCGTTAAAGCATAACATTTTCACTTTGCTTTACCTTTTCTTTCTAAGAGAGAAATTCTTAGGTGCAGTAGTCTATCACATAATTCCTCTGCCTCTTCCACTATGCTGATTAAAAGTTTCTAGTACTAACCACTTGTATTCAGAAAGGGAAATTTGAAGTTCTAGTTGATGACGGGGAATCCCAGAGCCTATTACAGTGACTGTACTTTTTTTTTTAATGGTGCCACAGGAAGAGATTGATGACTGTTGTTTACCTATGATGCATTTCACTTCTCTCTTCCTGTTCTAATCCCATCACCTGACTTCTGAAGGTAGGAAAAAGATACACAATCATACCTACCGTATACACTACAATGCTGAAATGTTATTTCTGGCTTGCCCATTAATCTCAGAAGTCTGGAATGTCAAGCAGTGGCTGAATTCAGAAATTTCATCCTTTTACTGTGCTGGAGAAGGCAACTCAGATCAATGAACTGGGAAGGCACTTTTTCTGGGCTCTGTTCTAGTAGCTACTCAAGTAGCTTACCCTACATGGAGGGGTTTCACCAGAGGAGACAGATGGCTTGCACCCTTCTCTTCCTCTTTCCATTCACTCTATTATCAAAAATAAGAGCTGGGGCACTTCCAGGAGACTTGGATTCAACTCCTTTGCACTAAAGCACCAAAAAGGAGACAAAGCAGTGATTTGGGTCGCCTCACCTGAAAGGACCCATCCCTCAAGGCACCTGAGCCCAAGAGGTCATCAGTGTGAGTGCCTATTGACCGGCACCTGGCACAGAGGGGAAGGCTTCAGCCCCAGCCCTGCCTGATGTTCCCTGCAGACTGACCTGGGCAACTCCAGGGGCAAGGCAGATGGCTGTGAACCTCATCCTTTGTATCCCTTTTTCCCCCCTTTTTGCCGACAGGGAGGCTGGGTTCTTACCTGGCATTTGCAAATCCCCCTCGGATGGCTGCAGTTCAGACGCTGCAAGATGTGCATCCAGCTGAGACCCTTCCTTCTGCGACACCAGCCAAGCCGGGTTTTCAGTTTGAGTGTTGGCGCCAGTCACACGCTGCACAAAAAGGAAAGTGGAACTGCAATTGGTATTTGGCAAGCACCTAAATATCAAAGCACTGATAAGGGCGATAGTGGCTTGGGAGATAATACTGCAAATGATTTCCAATGAAAAATGTTTTTTAAATGAAAATGGTTGGGCTTGTAATAAAATTCAAAACGGTTCAAGGGAAAAAAATTTACTAACAAGTTATATGCCAAAATATGCCAGTGCCATGGCAACTCTAAACTAACCTGTGCTGTTATCTCACCTGTGCAACTTTAAGTTCTTTATCATCTCTCAGCCCCACAGTAAAGCAAACCTTCAGCTGGCTTTAGAAAAAGCAAAACAAAACAAAAGCAATAAACCAAAACGTGACTATCTAGTGTGCAAAGGTGTTTTAAGGAATCTGAGCTGGCAACTTGAGACGCTGGGCTGTTGTGGTTTCTCACCGTATCACAGTGAGAAGTGGATAAAGGCAGCAAGCTGGAAGGCCGCTCAGTTCTTTGCAGTTATACCTGTGCCAGATGTGTATAAAACATCTGGCCAGGCACTGGCCAGGCACAGGCAGTTGCAAAAGACTGGAGGAGTCTTGCACAGCTGGTTAGCTGGTAAGGAGTGCCAAGCTCTCACTTCTCTAGGGGTGAACTTCAACTTCTAACACTGCAGAAAAATAATGGCTTCTTTTCAGGTAAGCTTAATCTTGGTATTTAAAAGAGGATGGAGAGGGGAAGGCAACAGAAGAAACCCTTGGTGTGCTTTCACGTGCCAAGAGTCCCACTAACAGAGCCCAAATACCTCAATAAATTGGTGCGGCATTTAATATTAAAATATTTAAATTGGGCATTCACAGTTTTGAAGAATAACTCTTATGTCCTGCAAACTGCCTGTCACACCACATATTTGAAGTGTTAAGTATTAATTCCCTCAAAACCTCCTGAGTTCATAGAAATCAAGTATTGCCACGCTACATCTGCTGTTAAACGCTCCTGGATAGCAGACGCGGATTTTGAGAAAGACTCTGGCAGTAGAAAGTGCTCGGAGCCAGAATTCACCATTGCCACATCAGACACACGGAAATGCTGGCAGAACTCATTTTTCTGACACGGGTTAAATTTTTCTGCAGCCCCAACAAAAACTTAACAATACTATACTGCTTAAATCTATTCCATACGCTGGCTGGTACTTTTGGCAATCTTGGTGAGCATATTGGCACAATGTATTCCCTTTATGGGGTGCATTTTTTGCAGACAGCCATTCTCCCAGAATATCAATGTTAAAGGCAAACCAGGACCATTGAGACTGCATCCAGGTACCATTGTCAGTGGCCCTCCTCCTCACTCAGAAGTTATTCTCCCTGCTACATTTGTTTGAAAGTTTTTTTTTTTTTCCTCACACCAATGAAAACGACTGAAGATGAGAAAAATACTGCTCCTGAGATGCTTCAAAACAGAAGCTTTGTTTCAAAACCTTGTTACATATGCTAACAGAAACTAGCCACAGCTGTCTGATGCATTTGACAAAAATCAGGCAGGGAGAGCAAACAATCAGATAGCCAGGGGATCAAGCAAACTGCTTCGTCTACAGGCTGGGGTGACCCTTGAGGAAAGAAACCCTATGAGGTTAATTCCGCAAAGGCAGCTTCCTTTTTTGTCATATATATCAATCTAAATAGCCAAACAACAATTGGGTATGCCACTGCCCAGGGCGATTAGGCACACGCCGCTCTGAATCGCTCCGGCAACAAGGCAGCCAGGACTGGCCCTCTGCTACAGCCCAAAGGTCCTGTGAAAGTCTCTGCCAAACAGGCTTAGAATTCTGCTTTCAGTGGGCATTGCACACTCTGCTTCACTACAGGATGCACTCCTGAATTTTTACACTAAGAGGTAAAAGTCTTTTCTCTCCCTCTTTTAAGGGAATAAACAACTGATAGATCTGAGAGCGTGACAGTCTCACTAGAGGGCATCCAGTTACTAACGTGTAAGATGAGTGATGCTTATTTCCCTCCTCTGTGGCTTTTAATGACGATCAAAGGTAGGCTAACAAACACCATCCAGCTGAGGCTCAAAATATGTGGTTGGATACAGAATTATTTTTCTCTGAAAAAAGAACACAAGGCTTCTCACACAACTCAAGTGCAAAATGCTGTAATTATTAGGTGGTTGTTCAAACCTAAACCCCCAAACCACACTTTCTGAAACTCCCACTCTGTATCAATAACTACAAGCACGCTCTCAGGGGAGCGGAGAACTGAACTTGCCTTTCACAAAGTCCCCCAGACCACTCTGTAGAGTTATTTTCTCTCTTTGGGAATACTGCTATCAAACAGAACCACTTCAGGCAGAAAGACAGAGCCAGACTGGCTCAGGATGCTTGGGGCCCTCCCTTGGGATGTGGGAAAGCTGGAATTGTGACCTTGCTTCGAGTCAAGAGGAACAAGGATTTGAGAATTAAGAGTCTTGTCCCTGAGGTGAGTACATTGACCTTTAGGAGGCTGTCTGCACCGGGATGTGTCTTATTCCGATGGCCTTATGAGGTGGAGCGTGACCAAGAAACACATTTTCAGGCAACTGCTTGGCCAGAGGTCAAAAGCATGATAGATGGAGATCTGCCTTCACTTAAAGGCAGCTCAGAATGTCAAGAGCTTGACAGCTCATATCTACTGCTGGAAAAAGTACAGGAAGAGATGTAGAGTCAGGGTAGAGCAATACAGAGGGCCTGCAGAGCTCAATGCTTCAAAACTCGATTTACGTGCCCAATTCCTTGAAGCAATACAGAGAGAAAGAGGGTCTTACAGCCATTATCGAAATCTCTCTGCTAACTCAAGAGCCCAGAAAAGTGGGCATATAGCAAACCTGCTCCCGTGCAGGGCAGCAGAACACGTACAAGCAGTTCAGATTTCATCCTAAATGGTACCGACATGGCACCTGCCTTTACAAGGGCTCAACCCTTGATGATTTCAGGGGTCCACTGGAGTGGAGTTGGGGACCTCAAACTGTAGCTCTTGACCTCTTTGGAGTTCTGACTGCCACTAATGACTAAACTTGAAATTTCTCAAGTATTTTTTTCTTTTTTTTTTTGCTTGTCTGAATTAGATTTGACACGGTGAGTAAGAACACAGCAAAGTTGTCAAGCCTGAGCTGTAGATGTGCAAAAGTCTGGGCACAGTCGTTAACAGTTTCACATGCATTTGTTATTCCCCCATGTTGGACGCATGTGCATGCATATGCATACTGTGTACACACATGCAAATCTCGCAGTCTTGTCATTAGAGTTTTACATACTTTGGGCGTGCAAAAAGTACAAATGCAAGCATAAGTTTAAAAGCTTCACTAGGAAAGAGGGTGGATTTGTTGTAACATTTTAATGCCAGATAGGATGGGATCTGTGTACTGTAAAGTTACCATGGAACAGAAGTCTAGCCCTCATTTCCCTGGAGAGAAAATCCCACTGGGCCAGCAAGGGCTGGGGGAACTGGCACAGGAACTCCCTATACTGGGTTCAGGATCTGCAACAAACTGGTGGGGTCTCACTGAGCTGGCCCTTGTTCTTAAGGCAACTTTATTTCATGTGAAAGCTTCTGACTGGTTCTAGCAGTGACATAAGTCACCCCCCACCACACCCCAACATTAAATAAAGCAAAAAAGTAGGTTTACATAGGAAACAAATGCAACAGCTAACCTAGCCTATTTACAATATTATTTTAAAACACACTCTGCTCAAAACCATAGCTTAGCTCAAGCAAAACCAGCAAAATTTACAAATCCAGGCTATTGTACAAAGTTCCTTCCTAGTATGGTGCCGCCTTCCCCATCTCTGCTCAATTCTCTCACCATAGAGAAAACAGAAGCATGCCTTCCTATCAAGTCGTTCAGATCCCCAAATAAGAAGCACCATGAGAGATCTAAACATCAAGAAAAAAATGACTGCAAACATTGCAGATCTAATTTATAAACATTAGAAAGTACTTCACTACACTAGAAAGTACTTCACTACAAAGAAGAGTATGTAAGAGTAATGGCTTTAAGCTGGAGGGGAGCAGATTTAGATTGGAGATGAGGAGAAAGTTCTTTACTGTGAGGGTGGTGGAGCACTGGAACAGGTTGCCCAGGGAGGTTGTTGAGGCCCCATCCCTGGAGATATTCAAGGTGAGGCTCGATGAGGCCCCGGGCAACCTGGTCTAGGTGGGGGTGTCCCTGCTGACTGTGGGGAGGTCAGACTAGATGACCTTTGGAGGTCCCTTCCGGCCTGGACAACTCTATGATTCTATAACAGACATTTATACCAACTTCAAAAAAGTAGTATCAGATCATCACAATTTCAGTTTTTAAAAGTCAGTGTTCCCCATGTTTAAACAAAAGCTAAGGTGGCGGGTCAACATGTTTCCTCTTTAGATAGCTTATGCCATGATCAGCCAAAGAAATACAGAGAAGCACAGTTTCCGCACACCTTTTGAATTTTTTGTTTAAATCAGTCTATACAGTGTAGTCAACTATGTGAGGTGAAAGATGATTGCTGCAGAATAGCTCCTTTTGGAAAGGGAGGCATATAAATTTAATTAAGTCTTCTCCCCTCCACACCTCCCATCAAGTTAACTAAATTAGTACAGGACCCGTGTATTGATGAGGTCCAAAAAACGAGTCACACAGAATTATCCTTTTCATCTTAAAAAGTTATCTACCAAACTCAACATCTGGATTGGTTTTATTCATTCCGTTTCGGTTTTCTGATGAGGTCTCTCTGCAATTTCAACTAGGCAGGACTGCTGGTCCCATTTAAAGCCAACATTAAAGCCTGCAATTTCTGAAGCGTTTCTCTCCATCACTTACCATTGCCAGAAGCTCTTTTTCAATTACTCAGTTCTTGATGGCTAATCGGTTACACAAGGAAAGAGAAACCAGCTATGCTTAAAACTCCACCAATTGGGCCCAGTAAGCAAAGATTTTTTTTTTCAATTACTTTTTCAGTTCTAGTAGTCTCATCTGTTACTTGTGGAACAGCAGGTACATTTTTTCAGAAACAGAACGAGATTTTTTTTTTCCTAGATGAAAAACCCCATATCAGTGGAGGTACAGTCCATCCAGAGCTGACCTAGGCTTTTATAAATAGCAGGTGAAACAGAGGCAAAAACTATAATTATTTTCTCTAAGCAGAAAATCACCATAGCTGAGACACTAATGTCTGGTATTTGGTAAACACATCCCTTACATGGCCATTTTTCAGCTTCCTCCTTCATATTAGGAACCAATAAAGTACTCAACAAAATGGCCGACAGGTTTGAATGCTATTTCTCTTCGTGCTGCAAAATAAATAAATATTCTCCATCAAATCCTGATAAACTAGGTCACTACCTGGGTGAAGTAAATGCCTAGGATCCTTCTGCAGAAAACAATTTTATTATTGCTTACAGTATTAAAAATTGTAATATTACAAATCCAAGAGAAAATATGAGTTGAAAAAGATTATGTATCAAAATGAAAGGAGGTTTTCCCAGAAATGAAGGAGCTTTTAGAAGGGGGGTGGGAAGAAACAAGTATTCTTATTCTTCCTAGTATCAAACCCAGATGCAATAGAAGTATTAAACAGGATATTATTTATTACATGGGGATTTTTGCGCAAAGATTCAGATTCTCCTGTCTATCAAATGCCATGCAATACTATGACTCACTCAGTCAAGCTCTAGGATGGTTCAGTCCTGGCCACCTCCTGCTTAAGGGCTCAGCATCATCTATTCCCTCTGCCTTCAGTGGGACTAAGCGGTGCTTAACACTTCTGCAAAATTGGGCCCTAGACAATGAAGGCTTTTGGTACGGGCTTCCTATTTCCTGCCGTGGATTTGCGTAGGTGGCCTTGTTACCAGAAATCCATACTCCTACACAGCAACTTCTGACTGTGTTTCTGCAGAAATGACTATGATGAAAGGAATGAAATATTTTTAAAATAAAAATCATGTGTTTGTTTCTCCAAACCAGTTAGGGTATCTCCTGCTGGCGAGATTAATTTCTTCACCTCTTGTGGGGCAAAATTAAGAGCAGGGTGGAAACCAGAAGGATTAAGGCTTGCAAAGGCACGATGGCTTGGACTGCTGCACACACAGAGAGGGGAGAGCCTGCCTGTACTGTCCCCTGCCCATCGCCAGCAGCTGAGTCACTGGCCCAGCCTGCAGAGCTCCTCGCTGCTGCATTTCACAGCCGTCCTCTGCCTCACAGCCAGGAAAATCCCACATCCTCCCAGTGGGTGTAGGAAACCCCGCCACAGCCTCTGGATGCGTCGCCACCAAAAACAAAGGGGAGACTGTGGTGTGGGAGGTGTCCGCAGGCTCAGGGCCAGCATCCCAGGACCTTGCTGTTGGCATCCCAGTTCCCCAGGCACGATGCAACCAGCGTAGCCTGCATGCCTGCCCACAGCCCTGGTGGTTTGCCAACCCCCATGCTGTCAGGTGCATCACCAGTGCTACCTCCCCACACAGGGATCTGGACCTGCCAAGGCCACCAGGAAACTGCCCTACCGTCCCACCTCATCGTATCTCTCTGTTATTTGGCAAGGGGGAGGCTGCACCTAACCCTTACTCATCTTCTCTATGGGCCATCCAGCCCAGCCTGTTGGATGGCTTCAAGTGCAGGGGCTTACTGAAGTCGCTAGTCTTGCCATGCTGTTATGGCCAGCATAGCCCTGGTGGGCTCCAGTGAAGGTCACCAGAGATGCTCCTCTCACCTGCCTATGCCAGTTGAATACTGCCAACACTGCTTCAGGTGATGGCTCTGCAAGCGTACTGCTGGGAAAGCAACTGAAGACATAGCTCACAGATCCGTATTATTTTCTTCTATGAGTACCCTGTGGCACTTGCCAAGCTCATGTTGAGAAGAAGATCTGAGAAGATTGCAAGCATTCTGGGTCAAGCAGCCAGAGCCTTGCTCTCCAATCTAAGGTTGAGTATTGCTCTTGGGACAGGAAACACAGGGCAGACCAACATAGGTTTGCCCAGCTGTCTGGGCAACTGCTCCAGACAGAAGTTCTTTTGAGAAGCTGCTCCTGTAAAGTAGACAAGAGGAGACCTATCATCACTGAACATGTGCTCAGACACACAGGTGGCAGCAGACTGGCAGTGGGAGGAACTGTCTTCAGAAAGCAATCAAAACAGCCTCTGTCAGCCCTGTGCAGTACAAGCCTTCCCACCCAAAGTCTCCAATGGCTTATAAGCCACTTAGCTCAGAACTGTACTCAGCTCCCCAGCTGACCCCACAACCCTAACGCAACCCTCCTTACCAAGCACCTTGCTTCCTTGGAGGCTTCTCCTCCTCCTCATGCAAAGCTGCTGACCCTGCGTCTCCAGCACTATCATCTCTTCAGTTTAGCCACCTGAACTTCTCCTAGGATGAGTAAGAAGCAAGACCACGCAGGAAATAAAGGAAAAAAAAATTCTCCTGGCATCCACTCCCTGTCACATTTGTTCCGTGCTCATATTGGCCAAAACAGGAAAGCACAGACAGGGGAAAATAGCTACATGTCAAGGGAAAAACAAACTGCCCTTTCCTAACTCTGTCTCAACATGTATTCATTTCCTAGACCAAGTGTCTTAGACCCAGCCTGATGGGCAGACAAGAGAGCCTGCCTTTGTAATCTATGCCAACAATGAGACCCAACAAATATACTTTACCATGACTGGGTCACCACATGGATGTTTTAACACTGGTGTTTAATACCAACATTTGCTTCTGAGGAGGTGTCATAGGGCTTGGCTCCACCATGGGCCTGGCTCAGGGAGGAGCTGGGTACACCACAGGTTCCCCCTTCATTGGTTACATCATATGCCCTATCAGGCAAGCTATTTTATAGTGATGACCAAATAGTTGGTATTTCATGGCCATCATCTGGGCTGTTTCTAAATATCTACAGCTGCATTCTTGGGCAAGTTTCCTTTTACAGGTTGGAGTTGGAATGAATTTATATCAATGAATAGTGTGTGAGCAGCTGGCTCATTGTCCTGGAGGTCAAAAGTTTAAGGTGGTTTCTGAATACCACCTGAAAATGTAAAGGTGGCAGATGAGTTCCTTTTTAACCTACAAAATAATTTGTTTTTAAGGGCAAAGCACTGATTCAAACTGAATCTAGATATTTAATGGAAAATGGAGTTTAGAACAGTAATTTTTGTGGCACTGTTGCCATCCTGAAACTTTCGTAGTTCAAAAGGTGGCATAAGTCTTCAACAAAAATGAAATCATTTGACACTTATTTCAGCAGTTTCCATTAAGAAATTGGCTTGTGCACGGCACAGTCTCTTAAAAAACATTACAACAACTTCAGTAGATTTTACTTGATAACGCTCACCAAGTTCCTAGCAATTACCGCTATTTATTATTTGCATACAAGATTTTTAGGGACTATCCAAGCAGAACAGTAATAGCCTCATGCCCTAGAAAGCTTTCAACCTCAGCAGAAGACAGCTGGTAACAGACAGCTAATACATAAGGCAGTATTGGCCAGAAATCCAAGAGACATTAACATCCTTCTGATAGTAATTTCTTAGAAAAGGGACATTAGCCAAAGCCATCTGAAGAAGACTGAAATTGGGATGCTTTGGAAATACCAAAAAACGTGCTCTCTCAAATATGTAACAGGAGGGTGGTAGAGCCTTAGAGCCCTAGTTAGATAAGAGGAGGAAGGGAATGTACCGAGTGGGAGATGATGGCGAGGCTGAGAGTACAGCACAGCTGGCCTTGGATGAACCGGGATTTTACTTTATGCATCTAATACAGTACAGCAGAGATAGATAACAGAGAAATTATTTAAGCAGAGAGGTAGGTTTGGAAAATTAGCCTTGCACTAGCAGGCAAGGATTATATGAAAGACAAGAAGAATCCTGCTATAAGAGATACAAGAAGAAAGTTTAGCTCTGTGACTACAATATTTACCTTACTGAATACCCACATCCAGATTTAAGCATCATCTGGATACAGAGCAGTCCCACTCAAAAATGATGCCCAAACTGCACGTCTGAGTGAGAAGCAAGATGCCGGGGCTTTAATAATCAAACAGTACAGCCAGCTCTCGGGTGTCTGTGGGTGCCTAATTCATGTTGCAGATTAGCCATGGTGCAAGTGTGGTGACACTGAAGCAGTCCCAGAGCAGAGTCCAGACCCAGGCACTAGCCAAGCAAATCAAACCATAAAGGTCTCTATGTCTGCCAAGGTCCAAACGCGTTTTCTGTGCTTTTGGGTAGAGCTGTTCCTAAATTAGCAACTTGCAGTTTAGTTGCAATTTAAAAAAAAAACACAACAAAAAACCCCACCACATTTGGTTACTTTTGCCTGGGGCTGCTCAGAATTTTGGGTTCCTGGAGTACTCAGGAAAGCAAGCAAAGGCTTTGCAACTGCATGGAGCCAGCATGGGTCTGGCAGCATATCTGGTATGACAAGCCTTGATGGACACAAAAGTCACCTGCATGGAGAAACCCAGGTGGCTGCCAACACACCAGGCAGGGGGAAGCTGAGCCAGGCATGATCCATCTCACTCCACCTTTCTCCAGACTGGCCGAGTTGGACGTACTCTGCACTCTGATATACATACACTCTGCTATTTGGTTTTGTCACAACACTGATGTCCCAGTCCGTTCTTTCCCTGTGGACTGTCATGCAAACATCAGTCTAGTGGCAAATGCTAAGATGTGCTAGCTGTGCTGAGCTTGAGCTTACAAGACACTGTCTTAATCATCCTCAGACTAGAAGCACCCAGCGTGACACTGACCAAGCAAGAATTTGGGGTGGCTACAATGTCAGACTCTAAAGGTACCCTCTTATTGCCTCACGCTGGGTCACGTACTCCACTGTGCTTCCTGTACCGTCCTGGGTTTAGCAGCAGGGAGCTGTCAGTAACCACAGTGCTATGACTAACACGACACACCACGCCACGCTCATGGGAACTGTAAGATCCTTTTCTAAGCGTGACGGCCTAGCAGGTGGGAAATGAAGGGCACAAGTCTCCTTCTCTGCTTTGGGAAGCCCATGCGGCCTCCAGCAGGGAGCTGGAAAGAAGCATGGACAGCAGCAATGGCAATTCATACATAATACACTAGAGTGCCTTGGGAAAAAACTTACAGCAAACCGCCGAGAAGTATCACATCAGGGTGTTATCATGCCCTTTGCAAGGCAGAGAGGTGGGGACATTAAATGAGGTTGCTGATTCCTCCTGGTTCTTCAGTCATGGTCACTTTGGTCACCTGACCGGTAAATTGTGACTGTGCCCATACATCCCCGAACAGATCCACACTAACACACAGCCAGCTTTGCTGTTGCTTCTGCAGAGCTCTTCCCCAGCACCAGCTTAATCTTGCCGTCCCTCTGCTAGCCTGCTGCCAAATACACACCTAAAAGTTTCCTCATTGCCTGTGGCACAATGTTGTTTAATAATTGTTCCTGCTCCCCAGGGTGACACAATTCACAGGCCTCGCTGCAGGTGCTGCTCACTCCTGTCCCAGCCAAAGCCCACTCCTGAAGCCAGCCCTGCCTGTTCACATCGCTGTGTTCAGCTCACCCTCAATAAGCCTGGCTCTTTTTCCACCTCATTCTGCACCACCTCCTACACCATCAGCTGCTCCACATCACCTCTGCTACACACAGATTTGCACCAATTTCAATAATCATGTTATTCTTGTAAAGTAATACAAGTTCTCTGAATAGCACAGGAGGCTTTTTCCACCCGTGTCCTTTACGACGGCAAGATGACCAGCTATAACTACTACTGACCTGACGTTACAGAGACCCCTGAGGTTGTTGCACTACTTCAGCCAGCTACTTGATTTAATTTGGTTTCAGTTTGATCAGTGCAAACAGTGTGCACCCGGGCAAAACCCACTGTTTGCAGCTGCCTGCAGGACGAGGGGTAGAGAAAGAAAAGCTGCGGTTGATTCTGAGTGTGTCCCCTGTAGATCGCTAAAGAAAAGCATGTGTCAGTCATGTGTGCAATGAGCAACTCACTAAGCACTCAGTAAGAAACTCCACATAGAAGAGGAAAAGGCAATCTCACCTAATGCCCAGCCTGAGGCAAGAGATGGGTGAACTGAAGCCCCTTCCCGTGGCCAGATGGGCAACCAAGCAAAGACAGGTCACCTGGGGCAGTACCGATCTAAGCAAGGCAGAATCCACAGCAGGACAGTCACTTCACCCAACACAAGGATGTCTGCATCACCCTGGGGGACTATGATCTAAGGCAGGTAACACAGTTACTTCTGAGTTTATGCCAAAATAATCTGTGTTTTTCAGTTTCCCCTTTCCTTATACACTTACTCTGCAGGAAGAGGGAATTATATATATAGAATCATAGCATCATCTAGGTTGGAAGATCATTAAGTCCAACTATTAACCAAACACTGCCAAAACTACCACTAAACCATGTCCGTAAACACCACATCACATGTCTAACCTTCATCTTTGTTTGCTTGAACTATGATAAAAACAGGCATCAGTCACCAGAAGCAGGACTTTCAAAGTAGCAGTCTGTATACCTCTGTTGTCAGTAGGACATCACTTTTACCACTACAAGCACAACAGGCTCCTGTCTTCCTACCTACCGCCCCTTCCCCACCAGTTGTTTTTAATAAGAGTGGATATGCTTGTTTGTCAGCATGCGTACTCGTACAGCTCAATATTTACCTCCAGATGTACTTTCACATGTTCCCCTCATTCAAAACTGCCTGAAAGACAAAGTCACAGCCACTGGGAACGAGCAGTTACAGAACACCTACAGGATCAAGAAGCACAAGTTCTGCTTACCCTCAGTCTGACTCCTAATGGTAAATATCTCTGATGTTTTTGCAGATTTCCTTTTTAAAGGTTAAAAAGGAATTCTAAAGAAGATTTCAATTAACTTTTACCTTTACCTTAAGAATAACACAACAGAGGACCATTTCAAGTCACAAACAAGAGACACCAGAGAGCAATGGAGGAAGTTATTCCAAGGCTTAGAGTGGAAGGAGGGGAACTGCCACGGTCATTCAAGCAGATCCCTTCCAACACCCAAGACTGATTGGCACAAAGGTATAAACTACTTTTAAACATATGATGTGTTCCACAATTTGGTCACAAATGGCTGTTTGTTTATGTGACTGTGGAAATATCTCTGAGGGATTATTTTTAGTAGATATTGATCTACTTTAACCAGATGACTGGCATCTTCCCCAGGACCAGGATTTAAATCCTTGCTGTAGCTTCTCCTAAGATGATTTTACATAATTCCTCCTTTTCTCCAGCTGGCCCTAGATTCACTCTGCTTCTCTTGGACAACTTACAAACCTGACAGGGCTCATTCCCTGTCTGGAAGCCAAGAGCTCCCCAACAGAGACCTCCCTCTGCCAGCCTGACATAGGAAAATCACTTCCCTGCTAGCAAGGCAAGACATTGCCCTCTCCCATTCTTGGAGCCAGGTGAAAAGAGGGCTCAGTGGAGTTCAGTCGGATGTCACTCATCCAGGATGTCTCCAGCGTAAGAGCAGAGGGTTGGTCTATCTGAACTGCAAAATTACTAATTGCTAACACATTATCTGCCTACCTCAGCCCAGGGATCCATGAATCATTCACAAACTACTGCTGGTTTCTGCAAAAAACCCTCACCACCATTTTCTCCCCTCCACAGGCCATTTTCCTGGGAATGGATTACATACAGTTCACATCAATTGCTCAGTCCTTGTGTTTACAATGACTAAGGCTGGTCAGCTCTGCCACGCACTATCATTTCTTACCCTTCAGCTGAGGGACAAGCTTCCCAGTCAGAAGATCAAAACACCAAATGGGAGCTAATGAATACTACATCCTCTATGGCTCCAGAGATATTTATGCTAAAATTCAGATATGCACAAGCCAAAGCACAGGGAAACAGAGTGTTTTCCTGAAACTAACAGCAGCCGTACGACTCCAGGGACTGCCTTTGATCTGGCAGCAAGCAGCGGTACGGTACTATTCAACTCATTTCTTGAGCCTCTCCAATCACACACACACTTTCTTCTTTATTCATTTATAAGGAGCTGACAGCTTCACTCACATGCAATAAAAGGTTTATCTTCACACATTAAGAGAAAAGTAAAGGGAGCGGGCTTTTGGTTAGAGTACTGCTACAGACTGAGCACAAAACTACATGCAACCCTCTGATCTGTTGGCTCAGACCAACAACGGACACTTGTGCGGTAAATTTATATCAGTTGTCAAGCTTTCCATTTGACCTTTTAAACACTGGCATGCAGCCTCGGTCCTTTTGCAGCCCCAGGTCTGACATTAGTAACTCAGCAGCTCATCATATACCCTGTAAAGTCTGCAGGCATACAGGACCATGTGGTTTTCAGTGATAATTTTCCATCTTGACTTCCTTTCTAATTTAAGTTCAGTCTCTTACTATTAATGATCAAAAGATGGAAGCCCGTGATAATGTCTTCTTCAGCAGACCAGACAAGGTATGTTAATTACAATATGAAAATCATGGTGCTAAAAGGAGGCATATCATGCCATCTTATGACTGTATGCCCTTCCTCTATTAGTTTTATTTAAATTGTTCTCACTGCTTTTTTAACCAACATTTGCTGATATTTAATGACTGATAAAACAATGATTTGTAGAACTGTTTATGAATGGCTGATTTATTTATATCGCATCATAGCACTTGCTGTCAAATGCAGCTTCCACAAGCAACAGATGAGGAAAACCTGGCTCCTGTTGGTACTGTGCAGCTTGCACCACTCATGTAATTTTGTCACAGGTGGCTGCTTGTTTTATGTGGCTGTGGAAACGCATCTGAGGGATTGCTTTTGGCAGATATCGATCTACTTCAACCAAAGTATTGTAAGCGGTTCAGAAATGCTTTTGTACATAGAAACCCCGTGAAACTGTTTCAAGCACCTCCTCCTCATCCCTGTCTCTTAAAACCAAGATTTGCTCTGGTACAAAAACATGGGAAGATGGAGGAAATCGGAGGTTAGCAGTGAAAATCTAATGCAGAAAAAGTTTTTAAGAGAAGACTGCAGGTTTACACCACAATTTTGCCTGTGGCTCTGTTAACAAGGTTAGCCCTTCAACACCAGACAGCTTGTAACGAAAAATCCAGATACAGAGCAAACAGCTTCAACATAAGCATCATCTGTCCGGTTCATGACAGAAACTTTTCTATAGCAACACTAGACAGTGGATATGGAGGTTTGGGTTTTGCAGTGGATGAAAGCTTTGAACACAAAGGACAGCTCTTATTTAGTGCTCCCAGACCTAGGAGAACTCCGAGGTCGGCACATCTCAAGTTTTACTTTAGCCAGTTCAAAGGACCCAAAAATTAGATCTCTAAGACTCTTTGAGAGGAATGGCAGAAGTTGCTAAATATAATTAAAAATGGGGGAGAGCTGGGAGAAGTTCTTGATATTTTGTAACTAGCCCTTTGAAGAGCAAGGGTAAATAAGCATAAGATTTCAATAATATACTTCCAACTTTGACAGATCTTATTATGTTATGATTTAATATTATAGGTTTTATGTAAGAGAATACTCTTTCACTTTTGGAATAAAACTAAAATATCAAGCAAATCTGTCTCTGATCTAGGAGTGGTATGACTAATTAGTCTCCTGTCTTCAACAGAGTCAATAGCTTTCTGGTGGCACAGAAAATTGCCAGGAAAGGATAGTACACTTGCAAAGCCAAACTCTCATAGCTAATAAGAGCAATAGCTATATTCACTTGCTCAACCTTAATTCAGTCTGTTGCTGAGTTTTATTATTAGCTTTTAATTACATGACCTTGCAGACTTTTCCACAGAATTCTTTCTACTGACAGAAAAATTACTCAACTTATTGATCTTTCTCATTCTTTGCATTATTTTGTACACCATGTAAATACAGCACAAGTTTTTGTAAAAAAAAAAAAATCCACATTCTTTTATGTGGCATACTCATCCAAATCTCCTCATTCCTTACAAACATGAAAATGCATATTCTCAGGCAGCTGAAGAGTACCATTGCACTGTTTGCCTATTTCACTCATAACAAGAAGTTCAGAGAGAAAGCACAGGCAATACAATCAAGAAAATCAGTGCATTTTGCATGCTGAGAGCATAATCTTTCTAAGCATTGAATATTCACCTAGCATAAGACACAGCTTTCTGATAGCTGCTAATCCTCACCTCCTCATCAAGGCCCTGGACGTTCCAAGTTGGGACCTAGAAAATGCACAAATTCCGGCTCTGCGTTGCAGAAATCTGCCTTTTCAGCTTGCTAGGCATTATACACAGCCTGCGAGGTGAAGGCCAAGAGCTTATGCAGGCAAAATGGCTTCTATAAATGCCTTGTTAGAGGAGGTCAGTGGAGGATGTTGGAATGAGGGGCAGGATTAATTGCTGGGATGATGAGGGACAGGTGGGAGGGTAGTGAGAGGACACAGCCTGACTTCAGGTGTGGTAATCTAGGAAGCAGCTGAAAGCCCCACACCATCAAACTGACAGATCCCCTACCCAGCGGCCAAAAATTAACACTGTACTGTCTTATGCATGCACAAAGGTCAAAGGTATCAAGTGAGTGTTACAGAGATAAAAAAAGATCCCCCTTCTCACTCTGTTGAGGGAGTCTGACTCATGATTTTCAAACTTTTGGGGGCTTGAAAAGGCTTTTCTCCCAGTTCAAGCCATAGCCACAGCCTCAAAAAGCAAAGGTGAGTGTAGAGGACATAAATACACCAGCATAGTGCAGAAAGGCGTTGTAAAGCTGTCAGGGAATTTCATAACTTAGATCACAGGATTTTGAATTCTGTGAACAAGCTTTTACCAGCTTTTTGGTAAAAGTCTATTTGTTTATTTGAGTTCTAACATTTAAGACAAAAGGGAAGCCTGCACCCCCTGCTCAGAAATCAGGCAGGCGCCTGCTCATCATGACCAGGACATCTGGAATATGGATAGCCCTAGCGCCGGCTTCTGTTTCTTGAGTTAGTGCCTGACTTGAAAGCACCAAGGTCTTCATCCTCGGTGTGGAGGATGGAGGCACTGGCTCTGCCTTGCCATGCCACCCCTGCCCACAGCACAGATGCCTCCTGTCCTCTGCTGGTCCCACCCCAGGGCCCTGATAGTTCCCTTATCTGTCCAGCTCCTGCTTGCCTAATCCTACACATCTGTCCTCTGGCCTTCTCCCTCTCGCGATCTCTATTCCTCTATCACCACCACTTTCTCTGTTGGGGAAATTAAGGAAAAGGCTATTATGGGGATATCAGGAGACAGTCTTAATTTCAATTCTAAAGCCACAGCTTGCTCACCCTGATGAGGAAGCATTGGTTGGCCATGCCACCTTCAGCCACAACATCCTCAGGGGAAGGTGGTTTGGGCAATTTTGCTGTCAACCTCTAGAAAGACTCCACCAGCAAGATGCTCGGGGTTTGTTACCTGGCTGCATTTGAGGAAGGTGGTTTTGTGTCACTAGTGTGGGTGACACCTTCCCTCTACTGCAGAGAAACATGACAACCTTATTCCAGGGGTTGGAACTGTTAGAGGATCAGTGAAAGAGCTGTAACAATTAAAATACATTTTTTTCCTTATTCTCAGAAATTGATCAATTGTTGCAAGTGAAGTTTAATAATAGTGATAATCACTCTGCTTCCTGACATAAAAACTTCCACCAGTCTGAGCTGCAAACAAAATGCTGGGCAGAAGTAACAGTGGGCATTTCAGCTTGCACTGGCTGCAGTCTACACTCCAGAACACACCTGAAAAACCCCACTCCTCTTCTTCCCCCAAAAAGCAAATCCCTTACTTTCTTGTTTAGAATAATTCACTCCAAAGCAGGCATAAGGCTTTTAGGAAAAACATTCCCTGAGGATGATGCCAGGTTTTCTCAGCAAGTCTTTGACTATTAACTATTTTTCATTTGATATAATTTGAGCTCTTGGCTGCACATCTTCCATTTCATGCAATTTTGGGGAATTTTGAAGCCCAACATTGCAAATTTGAATTTAGAAGAATCAAGCACAGTCTGTTTAAGCAGTAAATACCTAACCTGTAACTGGAGACTTCTGAGTTTATATCTTGTTGCACTGATATTCTTTATTTTCTTTTTATATAATCTTTTTCAGCATCACATCACGCATTTCTTTCAGCAATCTTTGCCTTGAAAAAGCAAGTGTCTTCTGGTTTCTGCAAAACTTCATTCCAGTAACATGAGTGCTTATGACTTGTGTATGTTTTTAATCTTAAATAATCCTTTAAGATTATGTTCCTATTCTAATGAATGCATTGCTCTCTTCCCTCTAATTTAGTTGCTTTGGCAAAGGTTGTATATGGTTGATCAGATATGTAGTAAACAAATGTTACTGTCAGTCTCAGTTCAATTCTGAGTAAGAGAAGCCCCCACAAGCCAACAGATGTACTAATACACAGGCGGAACCAGCGGTTACGCTGAAAACTTTTTATTTTAAGAAGCCTCTTTGCAGACCTGTTGCTTCCTATACCAAAGAAATGCAGAACGGCAGATATGGGCTTTTGTATTCAAGCCATTGACAGAGGCAAAAGGTTTAATAATTTTTTTTCTTTTCCTTTGCAGTACTGACATTTCAGTACTGACATTTGCATTTTTATGGATGAGTAATTCGGAGGGAGAATGCACACTAAAAAGGTAAGACTGAAGAATAGTGTCTGTTTAGTTTTGGGAAGATTCTAGCTCTTGTTTAAGCTGATGTTCCTGCTATGCATGTCTAAGTGTTCAATCTGGGTCTGGCAGATCTTTCTGAGTAACCCCGCGTGCAGACAGGTGTATTCTGGATTCAGAGTGATGGGTCCCCATATATTTTATCCATCTTTATTCTTTCTTGAGTACGTTGCCAAAAGAGAAAAATAAGATCTTGAAAAAGTTTTTCTAAATATTGACTATCTAGGATGTATAGGCAGACTTTGCCTAGCATGGCAATACTTGCTGCGTATTTCTGATAGGAAAAATAGTTCACAGTCTCCTGTAAGTCTTTCTTTTCCTAATGTAACTTTGTCCAGATTAAATATTTGACAGTGTGCTGCCTCTCATGTGCCCTTTCAGCAAAGCATTTCCCCCTTCATTATTCAATCAGAAAAGGATTATATGTGGGAAACTGCAAGGTTGTACCTAAAGATACAAATCCAAATTAAGGACTCCTTCCTTTTACCAACATTTCGACATACAGACTGAGTCCTATAACACCCCTCCACAAACAGTGATTTCAAAGATAATCTTCCTTCTGGTAAGAGCTGTACCTTCTGCTCTTGGTTTACCTTGGCTTACCTCTGAAAAAATAAGCATTCTTAATTGGAGCTGACTAACTTGAAGTGAAATCTTAGTGGAGATGAGGCAGGGTCTAGTTTTCTTATAACTTAGCACCCAGAATTAGGGTCTTTGGGGTGGCGTATTTATAATAACAATGACAAAAGCAAATGGTTGTATGGTATTTTCATGCTTCATGACTCCTGATTGATAAAAATATGCAGCCAGACTCTGTGCAACATGAAACAGTGGAAATATGCAGCCAAAAACCCGTCTGACATCCTTAGCTGCCCACGCAAGTCCCCTGACTGTGCTAAGCACCCAGGACCTGTATGCCACTCTCAGACGTTAAGCATGAACCCTGTCCCAGGCCTTTGCACCCTGCTGCAGCTAACAGGAGGAGACCTGCTTTGGCTTTTCTGAAGTGAAGCTAAAATAAATCCAGACAGATGACTCTTTAGCTGCAGATCTGCTAAAAGAAATCACTGAAAAATGCGAGGGCAACCTCAATCCACAGTGTGGCTGTGGCCTGCAGCAGTCACTGCCAGTGCTGTGGTGTGCCACTGGTTCCCCCGGCTCTGCTGCCCTGCTGCAGAATTGCACTGCAGTGTATTTACCCTCCCCAGTCCTGCTCACCCCAGGAGAGCTAACGCTGCCCACAAACCCATCCTGAATCATCTCCAGCTGCTTTTGCAGCTCATCAACTGTCACTGGGCAGTTCCACTACTGCTTAGAAAGAGCATCTTATGCAATGATAGTGGAAGCAAAGGCAAATGGCCACTCTGCAGGAGCCTGAGTATTTCTGCGTGGTGGAGTACTCCCTAAAGGGCAAATATTTCCATTTCTAAGAACAAGAATTCTGCTGTTCTTATTCTAGGTCACTTGTGGAACCACCCAGATAACAGATCTCAACAAAATGTCACTAATGATAAAGTTCGGGGTTTTCAGAACTGTGTTTCTGAAGGCAGGCACTACATTTTGGTGTCTAATGGAAGGGGCAATTTTCACATGCAGTTTCCAAGACTTACTTTTGAAAGCACTGGCCCAAATACCACCATTATACTTGGATATTGAAAAGTTAAGCGGGCTGGTCCAGGTGTCGCACCAGGGACAGGAAAAGCGCAGTGGTCAGTTTAGACACTGATTTGCTGAATAGGATGGGACCGGCCACGCCACCCTGCGTGCCACAGACACGGCTATTTTCTGACTGACTGTGACCACGCAGGACTGAGTCACCTAATTTGTAGTTGCCAGTGCAGTGCAGCCAGCTCACAGGCTGGAAACGTCAGCTCGGCTTTTATCCCGAAGCATGCTTCTCTGCTCCCTACTCTGCTGGAATTTTTGTTGCGGCTAAACAGCTTGCAAATAAGAAGGCCCAAACATGCCCAACATACCTCATGCAAAGGAAGATTTTGCAACATGTAGGACTAATTGTTGGCTGCACCGTAGTGTCTGGAGCTTGGCACCTGAACGGTGCTTTCCCACAATCTCCTCCCCGGTTCAAAAGCCAAACCCTGGGGAAAATTCAACAGTCGCTATTTTCAGCAGCCAGTTGGCAAAATAATTGCTTCTGGCTGCAAAAGTTAAATATTAGTGAGCCATAATAAAAATATTGTTTTGTTTTTAAAGAAGACTTGAGCTTCAAGGCCACTGAGTCCATCTCTGACCATGCTGAGATGGTAGCGGTGCTGCGTCTCGACATGCAGGGGGAAAAAAACATAGCCTTGTTTCTGCTTTTCTCCATTCTCACCTGAGTGACTGGATCAAGGTTAAACAACCCCAGACAGAAGGAAAAAAGATCACTGAACAGAAATGGAAATGTGAAATACGTCAAATGATACATTTTTTTTTTTCGTCGTCAGAGAAGTGCTCAGGGGTTGTGGCCAATGAGGCAAGAACAGACAGGCAGTCTGCAGAACGGGAGATTTCTGACGGTGAAGTCCTATTGGGGTTTTTTGGGACAGTTACATATGAGACACCAAAGGAATGGCTCACAACTATTATCCCCACCTACAGTGTTTCTTTTCCTTTACATTTACGGTAACAACGTTTGGGCAACAGTTTGGTTTTTTTCAGTTCCCACTTACTATTCATTGTGAAACTTGGTAAGATTGGCCATGTTATAATGTTACTCCATGAGTATGTGGATAAAGACATTTTTCTTCAACATTTTTTTGCTGTATTTATGAACCTATCCCATTGTTTGGATCATTCCTTAGGGCATACAACCTGGCTGGTCTGGTATAAACCTTCTGCTATCCCTCTCATTTTTATTACTGTGTATATAAAACATACGCAAATGTTTCCTGGTACTTTGTCCAACCGCTTAAACACTGAGTACCAAAACTAATTGCAGAAATTTTTGTCATTGCTTCAGCAAGGACTTAGGCATGATTTGGAACAATGAGCAGGTCTAGAAGAACAAACACTAAAGTAAAACTCCACATAATATGAACAGCAGCAGCAAACTACAAAGAGCAAGTTACAAATTTAAGTACTACAAAAATTTTTTTAGTGGAAGCAATTAGTCTGAAATCGAAGTTTCTACCCTAAGCCTGATTATGTGTGCAAAGGAGATTGATTTCGTTACGCTATAGAACAAGGAACCTTTCCAAACTGTACGGTGAGTGCTGGTATTCCTTTTACTTCTTAAGCGTTAAATTCTTTATTTTAGGTTATCTAGGCCTTGAATTCACAGAAATGTAAATTTAAATTAACTTCACATTCATTGATGTTAAGTTGCTTTATTTAACTTGATTGAGAACTGCATGGACTATCTGAGTCCTAGTTTGCTTAGTGAAACTTGACCTTCTACGATGGCAACCAAGTAAAAACCCCTCTTACGCCACTTCCAGTTGCACAAATAATACCTAAGCAAACACTATCGACTTCAAGAAGAAAATATTTGCAGTGGATAGACAATATCATTTTAAAGGCAATCTTGAATGACAACCTTTGACATCTGTCAGCTTTTTCAGTAGCTGAGCATTACCTGCCACTGGAAAACTCTCAAGTGGCTGAACACTGCTTTGGTAGACAAGTTTGTCTTTGCCCATAATTAAGGCCAAATCTACACAACACCTGTCTGTATATTGAGGAGCAAATTTTATCCTCAGAAATTCAAATCTCTGAGCAAATTGGGGGTTAGAATAAAAATACACCACTGTTCATGTATGGGATTGCAAAATGTAAAGCAAAACAGTAGAAGTGTCAAAAGATCAGCCTACATTTTTATGCTTCACTTCATTAAAACAAGGTCTCTTTAAATCCCTTATTATGCTGCCTTGTTCATAACAGTTCTTTTTAAAACAGTGCCTTATCACTGTTTGCGTGCTTAATATTCTTGATGGTAGTTACAGCATTCACGTTTGGTCATACCTTATTCATCATTTGATCTTAAAGTGGTACATTTCTAAGCAAAAGACACTGCCTGGGCACCCGTGAAAAGGATGTGTGAATGTCCCTGAGTTCCCTTCTGCCACAAACCAGCACAAGTTTACGCATTGATGTTTGTGTTTTGAAAATACTCAACAAATTGACAGCAGCCTGTGCCCAGGTGTGAGCATCACAAACCCCAGTGGAGTTTCTGAAGGTGCAGGTTTTGACACTTGCAGACAGAGAGTCATTTACTAACAGTTTCTGGATATTCCCAGGTTTCCTCTCACAGAGGAAGAGGGCACTGATGTGCATGGGAAATGAATGGCTAGTACCCTGGTAGAAACTGCCGTACTCGTGTTGCTGTAGCTGTGATGATCTACGGGTGTAAGTGACTCCAGGTTTGCAAAGGGAGGCTGTATCTTCTCAGCCTGACTGAAACTGGGAGGAAGCCTCAAACAGATCTCCCCCTAGTTCTTTTCAGACTGAATAATTATTGCTGCTTTTGCCAGTTTTGAACTCCCTGCATCTCCAATCTGACAGCAAATTTCCCAAAACAAAGCACACAAATTCTCTCTTGTGTGTGACAAATCTTATACACCACTTTTGCTGCCCTACAGCGTGCCAAATACATCTAAAGTTTGCTGCCTATGCTTATCTTAGAATTTATTTTATTCTGGGCTCCGTTGCCCTCCATTAAAGAGGCATGCCAGCATCTAGCAGTGCTTTGAAAAAAACGGCTCCACCGGTAGCGCAAACGCATTTGGCTTAGACCACCCCTAAGTACTGGCACAGCAGACAGACGTACAAAATTACTTGAGAAACTGAAGTTTGAAAATGAGGCTGCAGTATTTGTAGAATGGTCATAGCTGATATTAAGATTCAACATCATCAACTCCCCAAACAGAAATAGTGCCTTTCCTGGGAAGCCGGAGATGTCGGTTCCAGGACAGAAATCTCAGCTTTGATGCAGCCTTTCTCTGCAAATCAGATTTCCCATCTGATACAGCAACCCCTGCCATCCCCGCAAGAGAACCAACTGAGGTGGGACCATAGGAGCACATGAAGTATAATTCAAGATTTTTAACACATTATTATGCCTCAGTAGGCTTTTCCAATTCAGCATAAGCTGAACTGAACAGGGAGTGTCCAAACGCTGGCCATCACAGCTCAGCTAAGCGTGGAACTGCCAACGCTCACCTGGCTCTGCTGTACCTCTTCATGGCAGAACAAGGATACCCATCAAGCACCAAAAAAGCATCAAAATATTTTGTCTTCCCAACCATCCCTGCTTTCTCTGGAACTTATGTCCTTTGCAAACTGACCATGATCTAAGCAATCCTCAAAATTAAAATTCATTGTCTTAAGCATGGTAAAAGCATTTAGCCGAGCATTCCATTCTGAAAAGGGATCGAGACTCCCATTTCTGCCCCTAAGAGATGATAATTTACTGGTGTGACATCTCACAGACACAGAACAAACCAAAGGCACAAAAACCATGTATCTTGTTTTTTCTCTGTGATATATTCATCTTGAAATTCAGTTATGGATGAGGGATTTTCATTTTTCCCCGCATGAATATGACTACCCGTAGTACAGTAGGAATGATGTCTTTGAAAAGCAAATTCCCCAGAACAAAGCACATCAGTTAACTCATATGGCATGATTTCTAAATAAATCATAAACAAATCATGTCTACCGCTTTTGCCACCCTACAGTAAACTTGGTTGATAGGTACCTCAAAAGTCACTCTAATAAAAGTGTGTAGATGGTGAAAATTACGTTAAGAGGCAGACTGATTGGTTGGCAACCCTAACGAAGTCTGTGTGGGGAAACTGCCAACGCATACGGTGTCTGTGCACTGGCAGAGCTTTGCACGGCCCTGCTGCCGTTGTGCGTCTGCCAACAGGGAAAGTTTGCCCTGTCAGCAGTGGTGCTTCTGGCCACGCTCAGCACTGATTCCTCTTTCCCCCTCCCACCAGCTTCACAAGTAACAATCAAAAGCCATTCATAAAAAGCTTTCACCCTGTAGCAGTTTGATTTCGCCTCCAGACAGGCGTCAGCAAGGAAGAGTCAAAGAGCTGGGACGTTTGACCTCGTGTGCCCTTTTTTCTTCAGTCCCCAGCATGCATGTCAGCACCGCCATAAATATCACACCTCTTGTGCGATAGGGCTTCTCGGCAGTCGGCATTTCACTAACTTTTGTCACCCTCTTAATCAGACTTCCTCTGAAAGTCACCCGGCGCGGCACTGACCTGCAGGAGCCGGGGGCTGGCAGAGGAACCACGGGAACCGTGCCACGGCGGGGCTCAGGAGGAGGCATGTGCCACCTCTCAGTTCCTCTGCCCTCGCCTGGGGAGCAACGCTTGCTCACTCCACAATCTTCTTTGGAATAATTTTGAAAAAAAGCCTGTTAGGGAAATGGAAAATAAAAAGTATTTCAATACCACACCTAAAGGTTTTATTTAGATCCAGTGCAATTTGTTGTGAGCTTGAGGAGCCTCCCTTACTCTCCCTGACCAATCCCCCCAGCCCCCAAAACAGCCGCTGGGCCTCCAGAGTGCTCCCGTGGCTAATGCACACACCTTGGCTTCCACTAAACCTGTTTTGTGGTCTTCCTCTATGGGGATGGTGTGATAACATAAAAGTAGAGAGAAAGCTTGTGTGAACAATGTACGTTTTCACATAGATGACAAAATACTCACCCTGCTCACCATATAGCGATGGAAACATAACCTTCAGGCTGGGCCAGACTTTCAGCCCTGACCAACAGGGCCAGGAATTTTGGTGTAGGCAGGGGGATTGCTGTATCTCAAAGGCCCAACGTCAGCCTATGGCCCACAACACCCAGGCGTCCGTCCTGGCTGCCGAGGAACTGCGTTACAGAGGCTGCAGTCGCAGCCTTTGCCCAGGACAAGGGAGCTGCGAGGCTGGATCCAGCTTGAGGGGACTGAAAACCAGCCCCAGTGCCCGGCCGAGGGAGCACAGGCAGCCTGCGGCACCCCGCACAACTTCTGCATCCTAAGGAACGTCCCCCAGTCTCAACGTTTTCTTTTTATCTATTTTCTGTAATTTAACTATAGGTGATGTTGTCTGTGTGCCTAATTGCTTTGGGTCTCTCAAAGGTCTCACCCCTGCCCGATACTGAGGCAAAAACTTTCACAGCTTGATTTTGTGTTGTGTAAAAAAGCACTGCCTTTCATTGGCTTTAAGTGTGCTGTATTTTTACTATACTTCTTGTTCTGTTTTATTATATATTTACCTAAATTTTCCAAAATACTCTGTAGCCTGAAATATAAGATATGCTTCAAATGCTTCATGAAATAAGCAAAAATAGCCTTCAAAATTACCAATAAAATAAAGTCATCTCCCAGAATGAATCGATAAAACCACCAGCCCATTTTCAAGTAAAATGATACCACATTGCCAGAATGACAAGCACAGAATTGCCTCAGACAATAAAGCAGAACTGAATTTGAGAAACCTCATATAGACTTTCTACAGTGAATCATCTTTTTTTTTTATTTTTAGCTGGGGGTTGAAGAAAGGGTGATTCATCCCGTTCTGAAACTGTTTTCTGTTTCAATACAATACAACTTAGTTTTCTGCAACATCTTTTGAGCAATGTTGGAAGCGCAGAATAATAACCAGTTAAATCAGGCCCAGCAGAAGAGAAAAACAAGTCTAGGGACAGGAAGAGGCACTTTCCATCTGAGATTTGGGAAGGAGTGGAGAATCGATGAGGCAGAGTTGTACGAAAAAGCTTCTCCCAAGGTAAAGAAATTCCATCTATTTAAAACAGAAACAAAGGTTTTGAAGGCAGAGAGGGAAACGGTCAGCATTAGGTGAAAAGAAACTGGGAGACATGGGCTTTAAAATCAGTGAGGCATCTGGGAGCCGCTTCTTAGCCATGACAGGGGAGAGAGCGGGGCTTGTGACGTGGAGTCACAGCCACCGGCTGGTGACGTTGCAGCAGCAGCAGCAGCGGGGCGAGGAAGAGGTGGATGAGGATGCAGCGGTACCATCAAGGCAGCACAGAGCGCTGCAAGAGCACCAGGCGCCGACAGGGTCACAGAGCCAAAGTGAAGGGGAACGTAAAGTCAAAGCCAAGGAGGAAACAGATGCCAAAATAACAAGTAATAAGAGGGTTAAGTCACGTTTGGGAGCATATCACTTGCCCCAAATGGGGGTGCCCGGCTTTAAGACTCCTAGGAAGGAAGCTGAAATAAACCCACAAGTTTTCTTGCTCAGACAGCCAGAGTGACTGCAGGCAGCCACTGCCTGTGACTAACGCCACAAAGATTCTTACCAGTGCTGAGAACATGCAGGTGCTGCATCTTGCAGCAGGAGGTACATGCTAGGCACTGAAGACACTCACTCATGTACCTCTCGCCTATAAATTCAGGAGAAAAATCGTGCCTGCATCTTCAATTCTCAGAGCCTTGGATAAACTAATTTATGTGGTGAGGTCATCCCAGGAAAACTGTTGGCCAGGAAGGATTTGAAGGAGGAGAAAAGCAGAGCTTGGCACCTCCCTTACAGCAGCTGTTCCCAAAAGTTCTGGAGATGTTGCTTCCTGGAGAAGCAGGATTTGGGCAGGTGGGGGATTTGGGTAGGTGTAGAAGATCAGTGTGGCCAGCCAGGAGCAAGCAGGTGACATCCTGTGATCTGCAACAGCCTGGGACATGGGCTGCTTTCACCTGCTGGCCTGCCAATCCTACCAAAAAGTCCAAATTTTGAAGAGCCTCTTTGGTCATCTAAAGCTCCCAAGTCATGATGGTGTTCCTTCAGGAACAAAGGATGTTGGACTCTACCTCTCTAGTGTAACCCTGTCTTCTCCAAGACACCCACTGCAACCATATCTTTAGCCCTTTGAACTGCGGTTTGAAGTTATCTGAGCATTAGAGGTTCTTCATCAATCTCAGACCGTTGGGTGTTGTTCTTCTCTCAGCTGGTGAGACCCATGAGAGACATGATCTCAGCCACACAGCTCTCCATCAAACAACTGCCACCTCGCATAACCCAGAGAAAGACATTTACTGCTTGGTGCAAGGGTGAAAGATGCCAGAGTGCCCCAGTGCTGCCAGTGTAACAGTAAGAATGCAAAAAGCAAGAAGGAAAAAAGTCCTCCTCACGCAAGTGAGGGCAGAAAGAGAAGGAGGAAATGCAGGAGGATAGCAGGAAGAAGAAAATTATGGGAAGAGATGAGCAGAGTCATGTTCCAAGAAGAGATCAAGATATCTCCTCCTCCTATCAGAAAAGTCCCTTTAAATCTAACCTATAGCTCCTGTCTTTCCCTCTAGTCATTTATAAGGTGATCACCTTCATACCTGTTTACCTTGCAGGCCTTGGGGAGCAGAGCTGCATGGCAGCCTTCATTTACTCTGTGAGCATTAGCATGCTGTAGTATGTTCCTGCATCTCCTGGATGGCTGAGAGCCCTGCTTCTCACTTTAGATTGTCTGCTCTTGCCATTCATTACAAATAAACAGAAGAAAAATATACCAAGTATGAACACAGGGAAGAGGAAGTGACCTCTAAAGGTCACTTCCAGTCCTGTCCTCAGCCGTGTCCCAGGTATTTCCAATTTTTCTAAACAGGTACAGCAGTATCAAAAGTACTTGTGTGGGACTTAGTATTTCCTTTTTTGCCCCACATGTAAGCAACAAACTTAACAACAGGAGAAGTCTGGAGAGTGGCTTTGATGTCACTCAGAGCTGTATGTGCTCCTCATCAAACCTCTCAAGCTACAAATTCGTGCCAAGTTTGTCCAGCAAACCATTAATGTGTACTGCATTCAGGCAAAATTGGTACAGTGGTTGTTCAGCTTTCCAATTGGGTACTAGAGGATTATTTAACTGGTGGTGGGTCTGAGCTGCTTCTCTTGCACTGATGTGATGTCTACACTACTGCAAGTCAGCTGTTGAGAACCTGGTCCAAGACTGATTTCATTCTGGTCATGCAAGAGCTTGGAGATACATTTTTGGACTATATAAAACTAGCACAGCAAGGTGTAGGGGCTACTTGAGAAGGGAAGTCAGCGCAGGCTCAATTCCACTTATCTTCTGCAGTGCAGTGCCGTACTGCCTAGAAGATTGCTGTAGCTCATATACTTTAAGCCCTGCTTATTCTACTCTACAGCACATTGAAAGTCAGGGTAACCATTTTGTCAATATCAGAGTCAAGGACTTCTGGACATGACGCTCCTTTTCTATGTCCTAAACTAAGTGCACTTCACTTAGGTTTGGTCCACAGTCACATAAAAGACTGTCTGTATAAACAGTAGTGCTGGGGCTCTTCTGTAAAATTTTTCACTTGCAGCTCTTCACAGAGCAAGGGAAGTCACTTCCCCTCTGACAGCTCAGGGAAGAGAGAGTGGCACAAAACTTTTGCCCTACAGGACTGAGTGGCCTCATGAGGCGCTGAGGCATAAACCACCAATGACTGTTAGCAACCTGCACAAGACTTACCTGATGCTGCTTCTCCATTATTTTTAAACCTCTTGCTACTCATTTAGTCCCCGGTGTGTGATATACTTGGATTACTTATTGACCTGCTCAGCATTGCACTGTCTGCAAAATATATGGAGAAAACAACTTGGGTGAAGGACAGTATTTGATGCTGCTGCCCTCCATGCTGAGTCACATCACATAGAAGAGTATTTAGTGTGAACGACCCTCCTTAGCTCCCAGCTGCCCTCGCAGGCAGTTGTGCAGCATATAAGCAACACCGGCATCCGTGAGGAACAAAACACTATTCAGATCACAAGCACTTGAAAGGTCGAGGTTTTGGGTTATTTGCTTCCCTCCTAGATAATGGTCTATCAAAATACAAACCACCCCACCCTAGTTTCAAAACATTAACATGCAGCACTAAGGCTGGGTAAACCAAGGGCATTGCCACCCTGCTGTTTTTTAAGAAACATTATTATTGATCTTTATTCAAGGCACAGCAGTTAAGTAAACAAACCATGTAGATCAGAAAATCTTTGTTGCTGTCCACATACAGTACCAACTATTTTTGCGTATGACACAAGGGGCATGTTCCCACTACCTGTACATATTTTGGAACCATCAAGTTGCACGATGGTGAATGTAACTACTGAAATGGTCCTAGTGCTAGGACACCTGTGGGCAGATACTCAAGCGTCTCTTGCGGCTTACCTGGAGGGGAGCAGATTGGATTGCAGGAGGGCTTGGATGATGACTGGCCTGGTGTGGGTCCCTGCGAGGGAAGCTTTGCCACGATCTCGTGTGTCACTGGCACGTGTGTTGAAGCTCTCAGGTGTAGGGGGTTGAGGGCAGCTTCCCTGTGTCCCAACTCTTATTTCTAAAAGACAACCGAGCTTATGCTGCATTGCTGTATACATTCTAATGAAGCAAAGAAACAACAAAGGAAATACACATTTTTAAAAAAAAGTTTGATTGAAAATATCCTCAATCTACATAGATTTCTAAAGCAAATAAAGTGCTTTTCCATGCAAAAGGCTGCTTGTCATAGAAAGCAGTCTCAAGAAGGAAACCCACTCATTAGCTTGTGCAATCTAAGTTAGACAATGGCAGCCTCCTGGTGACTTATCTTGGTTCCTATGTGAATTTATCAAACCCTTCCCCTGAGCCTCACATCTGCCTAAATCTCAGCCTTTGCAGAAATGACTATGCATGGATTTTATCTTTTGTAAAAAGACTGCTTGGATTCTGAACTGAAAGACTTAATGGCATTTCATTATTTAGAAATAAGAAACAATACGATAGTTTGTGTTTTAAGTTACTTCCTACTATATCCTCTTGGTAAAATGAAGGCTATACGCCTTCACAATTTTCCATTTACACGGAATTCCACTAGTTTAATCAAAGCGAAACATAAGGTACTGTTATGGTCCTTGTACCTTCAGATTTCCTTACTGATAACCCACATACTATCCGTTAACCCATTGCATCATTCAAAAGAATAAACAACCTGGGCTCAGCATACAGGAAGCTGAACAAAAAGGAAATAGAAAATATTAGTTTTCATATATATTTTGACCTCTGCACAGTTCAGACTGACATATTTTCACAGATCAAGGTTATCCTCCAGATGAGCCTGTTAAGTTCACTTTGGAAACAAAAAGCATTTCCTGTTTTTATTTTTCAAGTTTGAGCCTTTTCCATTTGAACCACTGTTACTCAGTCACATAAAAAAAAATGGATCTGGTGGTTAATAAGGGCAGCAAAAGTCTAACTTCCTTCTCATTCTTGTGCAACAAGCCCTCCAGAATCTCCCAGGCTATCACCAACACGAGCATGCATTTTTCCAGGCATCTTTCTTTTGGTTTAGCAAGAGTCATATACTTCCCCATTCAGCATGCCCTCTTCTCACAGGCTGCTTGGAGCTGGGAAGTTACTTGCTATGATATTGCTGAGATGATTGTGAACACAATCAGCTTACAAGCCCAATATTAATGCAATACAAATTGCCTTTGTTAACTGGGAAAGTGTGGTGTCATCACAAGGTACTCAAAAATGCTTCTGATGGCAGTGAGATGAATAGTAAGGCAGATGTTCTTCACCCATAACTTGTTTCTTTTGTGCCTTTAAGACGTGGGATGTTGTCACCTCTAAGATTTTTGTTTGGCGCTTCCTAATTAGCAGGCTAAATGTATGTGACAACTGACACAGTTTCTGGTCCTGGGGAAGAAGGACAGGTTGCCAGGAGAATGGTTGGTGCCCCCCTGAGCATCAGCCCTGCTGGGGGGCTGGGGGCTCAGGCATTGCAAACAGTTGTGTGCATCACCATGCCAGTTCAGGGAGCTGCAATGCTGCCCATGCTGAAGATGTGACAACCTCTCTGCTGGAGAGAGGAGACCACGCATCTGCTGACAATGGCGTATATACTGCAATATTAAGGATTAGGGTGTCGTGCCGAAGATCTGCACCACAGACACACATCTTCAAACATGCACATAATGGAAGGGCCAATGTATGAGTTTAAAAACAAATTCCAAATCCATAACCTCAAAGGATAGTTGTGGGAGACTTGTAATCTGGCAGAGAAGGGATGCAATAAAAATTCTGGCAACCAGGCACAGAAGAGCTGCAATTAAGTAAAATAAGCAACATTTACTTGGGGATACAGACTACAAAATCCGGAATTTTTACTTCTAATAAGGTAAGGAAATTGTTCCTCAGTCTTAATAAAAGAAAGGTGTTTAATACCTCTGCTCAGATTCAGAGGTGGAACCCCTTCCGGATTCTTAGCTTAGATCCTCAGTTCAGGAACAGAACCAAATACAACCCTCTTTCTACATACATGATGGGACAAGGACTCAGCGAACTCTTTCCCAGTGGGAGATGCAAATAATTATTAATGAGCAACAGATTAACAATCAGAAATCCTAGACTTTGTCCCTGCCAGAAAAGAATGAGGATCAGACCAAGTAAACCATACCAGTTTAATCATTGTGGGTGTACTGGCTCCAGCTGGGATGGAGTTACCGTTTTTTCCCAGCAGTGCATAAGGTGCTGTAGTTTGGATGTGTGATGAAAAGGTGCAGGTAACACACCAGTGCTTTGTCCATGGCTGAACAGTGCTTGCACAGCATCAAGGCTTTTTCATCTCACTCAGCCTCCGCCCCAGCAACTAGGCTGAGCGTAGGCAAGAAGCTGGGAGGGGACACAGCTAGGACAGCTGACATGAATTGGCCAAAGAGACACTCCGTTCCGAATAAAGTTATGCTCAGCAATAAAAAATTGACGTGGGGGCTGTTTTCCAAGGTACCCACTGCTTGGAGTTTGGCTGGACATCAGTCTCCTTGTGGGAAGGGGTGAGTGACTGCCTTTGCATCACTTTTCCCCCTGCCCTTCACTTTAATATGAAACATTGTCTTGACCCCAGAGTCTTTTTGCTTTTGCTCTTCCTATTCTCTCCCCGGTTCCGCAGGGGGAGGGAGTGAGAGAGCAGGTGTAGGGGTGCTTAGCTGCTTGCTGAGGTCAACCCACCACAATGGGAAAGAGCTTGATGCTTTGAAAAAGCTGAGGTAGCCAAGCATATGTTCTGCCTGCTTGCTGACCCCACATAACCATGTCTCAGCGCTGCAGCTTCTGGTGTGAGAAGGGAATGGAATGGCATTTTTTCCCTTGTATTTCCTTTTATGGCCAATAATAAAAAAACCTAAATATGAGATAGAGATTTTAACAGCAACAGCCCAGGTGAACTTCCACCTAGACTCCCCAGTCATCATTCAGGCAGCTTGTTCTTGGGCAACCAACCACTGGGGAGAAGGATGTGGCACACTTTTATACTTAATAGGTAGGACTTGCTGGTACAACTATAGATGACCTATGGCTGAATGCTTCCACCAGCACATATTAAATCCCTTTTCTAGGTACAGTAAGTTATACTGATGAAGGACCTTTTTTTGTGTATATAATTGCATCAACATGGGGTGCTGTGTCTACTAAAGGTGACCTCGATCCTTCCGTCTTCCACACTTGTGTTCCGGTAGTTTTGCAAGTGATTGCAATACAAAGTATACATTTACTGTAACATCTATTTTTCATCACAGCAGGTACATACCACTGGTACTACCATAACTATTCATTAGTATTAGTATTATTAGTATTATAACTATTCATTCACAATAGTACAAACCAGGTAGCATCTTGCTGAAGGACTTGATCCTGGCAGCATACACTACTCTTCCTTGGAGAGGACCAGAGGACCACCAAAAGAAGCCATTTACCAACTCTGTTCTTTATCATTCTCTTTTCCCAGCTAAGTGTGAAAGTATGTTTTTTTCTTTTTTTCTTTTTTTCTTTTTTTTTAATAACTTTTTGTGAGCTAAGGTGGGTATTGTTAATTTAAAATGTAGTTAGGTGATACAACTCTAAATATGTTGTCTTTACCACTGCACCTCAATAACTTGTTATTAAAGTTGGCACACACACACAAATGATTATGGTTGTGTAAGACTTCATAACTTAGGATACTCTTTTCACTTCCATAGTTAGCCAGACCTCTTTATGGTGGGAACACTTTCCTCCGTAATTTAACTCAAAATCTAAGAAACGGGGTGTCCACGTTATTTCTAAAGCAGTTTTTGAAATACATACTACATTTTAAGCAAACTTTCTGGCCTATATATAAAAACAACATTGGGTTAAGTACAGGTTATTTTGTTGCACACATAACTTTGTTCATAGTATTAAAGGCTAACTTTTTCAGTCACTCCCATAAGCCTTTAGTGGGTTTGAAGGATGCTACTTGATCCCTAAGTTATTTCAGGGCTACTTATGAAATCCGTCACTGACTTTTGCTTAAGTTACTGCAATAAAATAATGTAACCAATAGAATTGTTCTGAAATTCTTTTAAAGATTGCCCATCAAGAAATCAATTCAGGCAGAAGATTATTTCTGGGGGTATTCTGGTGGATGTAGGAGAATTTCTTTGCATATAGCGGACAGGTAGCTAAACACAGAGTCAGAGACCCTGCCGGGCTGCCAGGCTGCCCAAGGTCCTCTGTGTGCATGTACTTATGTCTAGGCACCCTGACTTGATTTGATGTTTATCCCACCAAATTCAGTAGTTTTTCTCCCAACAAAGCCAGAGAGGACCCCACCTTCCCAAATGTGAAGGTCCCATGTGCAGTAGGTATTTTTTTCTCTGCTATATTTCTGTACAGCATAAGGAAATAAGTTCTTGTACTTTGCATACCTCCCCTTTTCTGATAAAACCATTTTCCTGAGCTCTAAGATACTCGCCACTCTCGCATGATGCTAAATGGAAACACTGTCATTCGCAAACAAAACTACAACGTACAGACAATGAAATATTGCTCACCACAGCATTGGACAGGAGGCATTTTTTAAAGCTGCTATTGCATGCTGCCATTTCACTGTGACTCTGGTGCAAGTCAGCTACGTAAGGAGGGGAGAGACAGCAAGAAAACAAGCAGCTGAACTCACGTGTAGAAAGTTTTCATCTTCTGTCTCTCAGCAGAGCATCTATCTATCTACATGATTATTTTATGGGGATGTTAAGTGTAGTTACATTGCTGACACTATTCACAAGTCCACTAGAGAGAGCTATGCCTCACATTTACCGAGGGGTTTTTTAAATGAGTTTCTCTGACATTTGTTACACTTAACTCAAATGACTAATCAGACCTGAAAAGTTTTCTCACTACTAGACTGAGAAGCGATGGAGGTGTGGATTCAGGCTGCTCTGATTCATACCAGTGTAATAGCTCGCTCTTGGCACTGATCTGCTTTTGTTCATGTACAACATCATTCTTACAGGAATCTTGGCTTGTATTCTAGTTTGGGATATTTCACTTAAACCGAAGAAATGCAGGGCTGAGTCACAGGGTTTTCCTTAAGCAAGTCTTGAGTGCCATGTTGTGAGCTCTCCTGAATTCCTTCAGAAAGGGCAGGAGTACAGATTGTTTGGAAGAAGTGCCGAGTAAGAGGCAGCTAAAGGGCTGCCAGTGCCTCGTCTGGTCTTTCCCGTCAGTGGTTAAAATGGGAATTGAAAAATAGATAAATAAGGCTCTTTTACCCCATTTCTACTAGGTGCAAAGAAGTGCTGTGTAGGTCTAAAGAACTAATAAGGCATAGCAGTCCACATCAACCTGGATTAGGCCATCTTCCACTAACTTACCAAAGATGTTAAATAACACTGAAGAATAATTTACACTAATAAGAAGACAAGGTATTGTAGATAATACAATTTTATAGAGAAGACAATTTATTGTATAAAATATTGGCTTCTCCTGACCACTCTCTTAACCATACAAAAACGTTAATCTTGTCTTTCTTTAAACACCAAGGAACAGGTTCAATATAAAGACACATTTAAATTTCAAAAGTGTTACTATTTATCTTTGTGTGATATAAAAATATAAAGGAAACTACTACCTTTCATAACAGCTGGTAAATCCAGATTCCCTAGCCTGGGCTGGTAAGTCAAAGAAAATTGCTCTGGCCCTGTTAGAAGCAGACAAACATTATTAAGGTCAAAGGACAACACTGTCTCCAGTCCCCAGAATGAAGCAGATACGCATTGGCGAGCCATTCCCTGAGCTGCACAAACCTTTGACAGATTTTCCACAGCTCCTCATGGTCACTCATACTTGGCCGCCCAAGCGTGTCACTCAGTGTATCAGAGGAAGGACTAACAGCAGGGGCACGTGCATGTAAGGACAGTGCCAGGGAAGCGGGGGCAGTGGCCGTGGGAGTGCTGCCAGGCTTATTCCCCACACCTCTCACCAGTGCACAATTTCTCTGCCCACTCTTCCCTGGAGTCCTTCAAGTCCCAGCATTTTCTTCAACCTGCACTATCCCGGACTCATAAACTGCCTGGGTAGTTCTTACTCTGGCACATTGGTTTGCTGATCTCCCTTTTTTATATCGGATCACTTAACCCTCATGCATAAAGTAGGAAGACCAAGGACTAATTTCAGAGTTTATATATGCTGAAGGTCAGGCTTTTCTTGTGTACTTTAACAGTTACTTCTTTTCCTTTATTTTCTGGAATATTGATGATCCACTGGATATAACCCTGGCATTGTTTCCCACCTGTGAAAGAATAAAGAGCGAGCATAGAAATGTTTCATAGCCATCAGGCATGTATACTACATCATGAAGATCTAAGGAAGCACAGAGAATGACTATTAAATGTTAGGCCAATTGCCTAAAACACAGCAAGCATCTGACTTTTTCATTTGCCAGATGACATACGAAGTGACACAAAACACATTGCAATTATTGAGGTGGTCAAGCAAAAAAAAAAGCTCACTTCAGGTTGGACATTCTGCATCAAACTATGAAGAAATGTTTTCCAGCTTTTAAACCCACTTCAAATAAAATAAAACTTCATAATGAAATATCATAAATGGAAAACTGAAATGCTTATATGAAAGTGTTAGCATAAAACATTTTGATATTTTAAATTATTTTTTATTATTTTTATAATTATAGTTTTGACAGAAGTCGGACAAAATTGATAAAATCAATCAGGATATGATGAAGAATAGAGCTAAAATCTATGCAGTTCAATCCTTTAAAAGTATTAAATTAGATCTAGCAATAGAGGAGAAAACAAGGCAGCTCAGAGAGTGAGTAAGGAAAGCTTCCATGGCATACTATTACATCAGAAAGTAAAACTGTTTAATTTCTGCTCAATTTAAAGACAATTTAAAGTGAACTGAATGATGGTATTTCTCTCAGAAAAACTCAGCGTGGCCAATACAGAAATGCAGGAGGAATGACATGAAGAGAGTCAAGAAAAAAGCAATTGTTTCTCTGTATTTTTCACAGCACCTTCAAAAATAATGTTGTTCTTTAACCTCTTCTACATCTGCCACAAACAGCGATTTGAAAGAATATTGGCCTCCTTTGATCTCCAGTTATTGTTTTGGAAACAACATTTTTTGTCTCCCTTTTTCTTCAGGCTGTTTCTGACATTCTCATGAGTTTTCCTGTTCTCAGCTTTAATGTTTCCATTTCCCTTCATGTCGTCACCCTTTGTGGAGCAATATCAAATATAATTATTTTGCAGCCTCTGGAGTCCAATCAGCGTTTCCTTACATGTGGTGCATGTTATGGAAACACAACTCCAGGAGATGAAGGTATTGGGGCTAAAAGCACTGGTACATATGCACTCTTTGACCAGTCCGAAGGGCAAGAAAAATGCAATCTCCCCAGTGACTTAAGTTCTTCACATTTTATTTTACCCATGGTTGGGCTACAAGCACATACAGAGTTGCCAGCAGTGGCTCAGCTGATGGCAGAAGCAGGTGAAGGTCTGGTTTGAAGGTGAAGGGTGGGTGGGACATGCTCACATCCACCCTCTCCTCACGCCTGCTGGGTGTCCTAGCCCAGTGGTGCAGCAACAACTGCCTATGGTCCACACGTAAATCACATGCTTGAAATGATCAGGGTTAAAATAAGTATTCCACAAAAGGGAAGGAGGGTGATAAAAGAGGTGTAACCTTCTAAATCAGATGCTTGAAATGATCAGGGTTAAAGTAAGTATTCCACAAAAGAGGAGAAGGGTGACAGAAGAGGTGTAACCTTCTAGGCTGTGGGACAATGAAAGATGCCCTCAAAAAACTAAAAATAAGAAAACACCACTGAGGCAAGCTTCCACCATTATCTTAGTCATTTGCCCATGGTGTAGAGCAGCATTTCTCAGCTGACAAGAGTGTGTCTCCCTGGGAAGGCATGGCAAGGTACCTGCAGTGTCTCTGTGCCCTGACGGCCAAGTGCCTCCCAGGATATGCACCGCCACGGTGGCTGGTCCAGCCCAACAGCTCCCTGCCACAGCAAGGTTCGTTTTTGGCTCAGTCAGTGACCTAACTTGTTCCCCAAGAGGCACACACCAAAGCTGGTGAATGGCTGGTGCTAGAAGGAGGGGAAAAAAATACCTCCTGTGACTTTTCAGCTGTGCCCTCAACAGCAAGGGCGTCAAGTCTGCAGAAGGGGAGATCTAAGCAGCTGCTTTTGCTCCTCAGCACCCGGGATGCGACCGAGGCAAAGGGGATGCCTGGGGCAAGAGGTGCAGCACTGGTGCTCAACTCCCTATCCCTGGCCAGCAACAGGTGGGTAGGTTAGGAGGAAGATGGGCTCGGGGATACAAGTGGAAATGTAGTGGCTAAGAAACCACCTAAAAATGCTGCCAACCAGGGACCTGAAGAACTGTAGGATTAGTTACACCAAAAAAAAAGAGAAAAGAGAGGCATAGATACGAGTTTTGCCTTGGGTTAAAAAAAAAAAGTAGTTGTATAATCCTTATGCTAATCAGAGGAAGAGGATCAGGACTGGAAATTCAGCTATATGTAGAGGAATGCTGAATTTTACGATATTGCTTCTGGGTAAATTCTGGAGGCCCAAAAAGAGAGTTCTTCCTTGTTTATCTGTACATCCCACATTTGTAGTGATTATGGGAAAACTGTGACTTTCAAAAGTCTCCATTGATCTGGACGAGCATCTTCTGCGCCTCATTTTTCTCTTGATTTCCCACAAGTTAGTTCTGAGAACCAGAACTGTCTGCTCAAGGAACAGGGTATCAAGTGTTAAGTCTGCAAGAAGCATATAAATAACAGCCAAGAAAAATGTCATTGTCCAGAAGAATACCTTAAGACAGCAATTTTACTATTTTCTTGTCTCTTCATCTACAGATGCAGTCATCATGTTTAGTGGCTTAGGTTTCTGGAAAGAAAACACAAGCATGACAAGACACCTCAATTTCCCAGTCAAAAGTACATTAAGAGTAACACTTTTTCTTTTTCTTTTTTTTTTTTTCTTAAAAAGGAACAACTCTCCTATCAGGACCAATGAGACAGTAGCAAGGAATTAAAATCTATGGTCTTCTATTGATGTTTCGATACAGAAATTACTGAAAATTATTAAGATGAAACTTTCAGTCATCCTTCTGAAATTTATTGACAGTGGGTGATCACACTTTCAATCTTTGCTTACACAGAAGTCTTTGACTGATGTTCTCAGAAAGATTTTTGTACTCCCACAAATGCACTTAGTCATTTTCACACAAGTAGTCATTTTATTTATATTTCAGCAAGAAACTTTATTTTGTACCCTGAATGTTCTTTATCTTCTCCTCTGTTTTCTATTCAGAGGTCTTTGCTCATTTATAATACATTTCCATAGGTTCACTTACAGGGAATGGTGTACATGCTTCTGGGAACTTGCCTGGCAGAGGCAAAATTGTTGTTGGTGAAAATTCAGGGTTTGAGCAGTTATGGCAGTCATTGCTCATCACAATGAGGGGAACAGGATTTGCCAATATTAGAGGCTCAGGTAGCCTCCCACAGTGCAGCTTTCTGGGGAGCTACAAGACAGCAGGCACTCACCAGAGCAGAAGAGAGAAGAACAAGGGAAGGAATGAAGGCAAATGCAGGTGGGTCCATAACTCTACCAGTTCCAGTTCTGCAATGCAGGCATGGATGTGTTTCCACTACACCTACACAGCACAGCAAAGCCAAGAAACTTACTCTCCCCTTCTTCCAATTCAAGCACTGCACACCTGCCATATCCGTTGCACCAGCATTAGCACCTGTCAAAGAACTGCATCGATTCACTGAATTTTACTACATCAACTGTATTCAACTACATTCAAGTACAATTCAACTACAAAAGAAAAAAGCACATAACTATCTAAGTCAATTATGTTTTTCTGTGATTATAACTGCTTCTGCTGCAGCTCTCTCGTTGTCCTACCTTTAGACTCATTAGTCTTGGATTTACTTTACATGTAAACTTATTTGTTTATTTAGACTACCTGAAAGGCTACCGGTACAGCTGGCTACCTTAAATAGCGCAAGTACCGTAGTTTATTCTGAATCACTTGTTTTTTTAGTTACAAAAAACCAAGTTACTTGTTTTTTTAAAAATCAAATTCTCAGTTGGAAGACTTTTATTTTATGTCTGTGTCATTTCCCACAGTTAATTTCTCTATTTGTCTCCACACTTGAGAAATGCTTTCCTCTCACCTCCAACTCCCTGTATTTATTCTTGTGTTTAATTTTAATTTAATTTGATTTAATTCCTGTATTTAATTCTTCTTAGACTTTAATCACGATCAAGAATATCTTGATTCTTCTCCCTTTGAGGTCAAAACAGGCTCACAGTACATCTTAAAACATTTCCATTATTGTTTCCACTGAATGCAAGGAAAATGTGTTGACTTCATTAAAAAAAGAATAAAATTAAACCAGAGATAATTTTCATAAATTAGATGTACAGATTTCACAGCTCAGAAACAAGGATGTCAAACGTGTCCAGCTTATACAGCCTCCTACACAGAAACCACAAGGTTTCAACGATAAGTCACTGAAACCACAGCATTCAGCTTTTTATCCAAGACTACCTTTACCAAACGGGTGCTGCTGCTTCAGTGCGAAGACTGATCACACCATAGTTTTTCCAAGGTTCGCTTAAGGTGCTGACCTGTCAAAAAAAATGAAACTCATTATGCAAAGCAACTGTGCTATATAGCTTTTCAAATCTGTATGCGTGCGCATATAAGAGATATATCCGTAGGCACAGGCACACATATTCATTACGTCTAGTTACATAGATGTAGACAGAAACAGAGACATCTGGAAAAAAAAATTACCGAGAAAAGCTGGCGTTTTTTTTGAAAGATACTACATCAAAGTTTTATCTGTTAAGGACAGTACACGCTAGTGATCTCAGAGCATTCCTTAACCTGCTGTAAACAATTAAATAGATTTATTTAAGTGTAGAGTCATAACAAAGTGCATTATATTTACAGAGTAATTAATATACGATTCTATACTGGTATAGTTAAATCCACACCAGAGATTTTATTGGTATAACTGCCTGAAAAAACCCAACAAATCCTGCGAAAGTGATACTATTATACCTGCAAGAATCTTAAATGTAGACCAGGTTGCAGAATTAAGACTTCCCTAAATCCTCTTCCTTAAGATGATTCTGCCAGAAATCACATCTCGGCCACACTCGGCCGAATGCTGTTTGCACTGGCACCAAATTGCTGTTCCTGGAACGACGCTGCTTCAGCGATACCCGCTGCCCCCCTCAGCCTTGGGAGCTAAGGAGGTACTTGTTGCATAGGTGATCCCCAGTTTTGATCAGCAGTCAAGCCAGCAGAAGAGGAGTTTCTGACTTCTAGCACCTCATTGCTATTTGCAAATCTGACAGCTGTGCTAAGGAGAAAGAGTTGATAGCAAAATTATTTCAATCAAAACAAAGCAAAACCAACTCTCAAGGCCTTTGCAAGAGGAATTTTTAACCTGGATCATTTTAATGACCCAAGCTACTGTAACCGAGGCTCCTCAGACCGCAATAAACTGTGACGCAGACTGGCAGTGACCTGAAGCAGAAAGTTCTTTCAGTGGCTCTGCTGCTGAAGAGGGCACTTGTATTACTACATCCTGAGGTCTGCAGAGATGGCTTCTGCCTCAGCCTTCCCTTTGGTTAAGCAGCATCACACCAGAGCCTCCTCTCTGCTGCAGGAGCTGAAGTACAAGCAGCATCTGATGCTTGATCCAGGGGTTCGAAGCACACAATGGCGGCGTACAGGAGAAGGTGAGGAGTTGGTCTGCAAGCAGGTACTTGGAGTCCCTTCAAGGGGAGGCAGACTACATTCTCCAGCGCAATCTCACACTGCTCCTCTGTCCTCATTGCTTCTCGCTGTGACCCAGCATGGTATGACGTGACACTGTTCCTGACCCTGGGAGACAAAAAAAGGGCAGGAGAATAATGTGAATGTGTTTATAGAACTTGAAAATACTACCATTAAAAAAACTAAAATCCTAATAGAAACTCTGTATACACAGTGAACATATATACATATACGAAGGAGGGAACAATCTGTAATATTTTGGTAGTACCTGAGAACCAGAAAGCAAAACTAGTGAGAAATAAAAGTGGTATTCAGTCATCTGCTTCTACCAATATGTGACAAAAGGTCAAGCATAATAAGAAGTGAGAAATTGCATTTGATTTTAAAGATAACTTTATATAGAATGTATTTGTAAGGAAGGCAAAATCAGGGCAGATTTGCTGGAGAGGAGAGAAAAAGGGCCACAGCCCCTTAGTAACTCTGTCCCTTATTTTGCCCTGGACTATGTAAGAGGGGAACAACTGTACTGCTGCGGAGATCCCACACCAGCACAGCAGCCTCACCAAGTCCCGAGAGTGACTTCCAAAAGAATCTGTAACATCAAGCCTTTAATTTTGGTATTGAAACATGAGTGGTAGTGTCACACCGATTGCCATGCACTGCACGTCAGGACACAGGGCGGCTCAACTGCCAGTGGAAGAGCTATGCACGTCACGTACTGCATTCCCACAGGCTGCAGCAGACTCTGCAGCAGACCCTGCAGCAGACCTGTCCATCTTGAGCCTATAATGGTTTGGGGGTTACTTGTTTTATACTACTGATATTGTAACATAAAAGTGACTCTCTTCTGACTTCTGTTCCTTCTCTTCATTAACATTCATAAATGAACCAAGGCAGCCTTTTTTATTGTGCCATTCTGCTCCCTCCATTCACTGTCCATCCACATGTATTTAGAGATCAAGTAAGTAAACTGGATATCTACAAGTCCATGGGTCCTGATGGGATGCACCCACAAGTGCTGAGGGAGCTGGCAGAAGTCATTGCTGGGCCACTCTCCATCACCTTTGAAAGGTCCTAGAAAACAGGCCAGGTGCCTGAGGACTGGAGGAAAGCCAATGTTACTCCAGACTTCAAAAAGGGCAAGAAGGAAAACGCAGGACACTACAGGCCAGTCAGGCTCACCTCTGTTCCTGAAAAGATGATGGAACAGCTCGTTCTGGGTGTCATCTCAAAGCACGTGGAGGAAAAGAAAGCTATCAGAAGTAGTCAACACAGATCCACCAAGGGAAAGTCATGTTTGACAAATCTGATAGCCTTCTACGATGGCATGACTGTATGGAGAGATGAAGGGAGAGTGGTGGATGTCGTCTACCTTGACTTCAGCAAGGCTTTCGACACTGTCTCCCACAGCATCCTCACAGGTAAGCTCAGGAAGTGTGGGTTAGATGAATGGATAGTGGGGTGGATTGAAAACTGGCTGAAAGACAGAGCTCAGAGGGTCATGATTAGAGTCTAGTTGGAGGTCCATAACAAGTGATGTTCCCCAGGGATCAGTACTGGGTCCAGTCCTGTTCAATATGTTCATCAATGACATGGATGAGGGGACAGAGTTTACCCTCAGCAAGTTTGATGATGACGCAAAACTGGGAGGGGTGGTTGACACACCAGAAGGCTGTGCCACCATTCAGCGAGATCTGGACAGGCTGGAGACTTGGGCAGAGAGGAACCTAATGAAGTTCAACATGGACAAGTGTAGGGTGCTGCACCTGGGGAGGAATAACCCCATGTACCAGTACAGGTTGGGGGCTGACCTACTGGAGGGCAGCTTTGTGGAAAAAGACCTCAGAGTCCCACTGGACAACAAGATGACCATGAGCCAGAAATGTGATGCAATGGCATCCTGGGGTGCATCAAGAAGAGTGTGGCCAGCAGGTCAAGGGAGGTCATCCTGCCCCTCCGCTCCGCCCTCATGAGGCCACATCTGGAGTACTGTGTACAGTTCTGGGCTCCCCACTTCAAGAAGGACAGAGAACTGCGAGAGGGTACAGCAAATGGCTATAAAGATGATTAGAGGACTAGAACAGCTCTCTTATGAGGAAAGGTGAGGGACTTGGGTCGTTTTAGTCTGGAAAAGAGAAGACTGAAGAGGGATATGATCAATGCTTATAAATACTTAAAGGTTGAGTGTCAAGAGGATGGGGCCAGTCTTTTTTCAGTGGTGCCCAGTGACAGGACAAGAGGTAACGGGCACAAACTTGAACATAGGAAGTTCCATCTAAACATGAGGAGGAACTTCATAACTTTGAGGGTGGCAGAGTACTGGAACAGGCTGCCAAGAGAGGTGGTGGAGTCTCTGTCTCTGGAGACATTAAAAGCCCATGTAGACGCCATCCTGTGCAACCTGCTCTAGGTGAACCTGCTCTGGCAGAGAGATTGGACTAGATGATCTCCAGAGGTCCCTTCCAACCCCCATCGTTCTGTCATTCTGTGTGTAATTCTGTATCTCTTTTGATTCTCTTTTCTGAACATTTTGAATGAACATGACGTTCACTGTTGGGTTTCAGTACTACCACATCACCACTTTTCACACCATAGGCCACAATGTCTCTTAGTGGAGCTGTGAGGAAACACGTATTGCATATAGAGAACATTTCTGAGGTCGAAAGATTGCGCAGTGATGGGCCATATTTCATGAAGAGACCTGAAAATTCACAGTGTAATGCCATCAAGCACAGCAGCTTCAGGAGAAGTCATTGTTGCAACAAAGAAGAGGAGCACTGACTTGACTTGCTTGTTGCCCCCATCTCTCCACGCCTGTGGCTTTCAGCTCAGCAACCACTTTCTGCCCTCAAATTGTGAGAACTGTGGTAGCTTGACTTCCTGTCAACTGCTGCCTTGTCTTTTGAAGGTGGCTGTCCGCTGGTAGCAGGGAAAGATTATTAGTAGTACTGCAAATACGAATGAAGCTGCCCTATAGAAGCTGGAACACAGCTCAGGCACAGAAGAAGCTCTGAGCTCTTATCGTTACAGAGATAGAACTGATAAGGCCTTGTGCAGGAGTTTTTAGCTGAGATGTGAAAGGAACTATATGACGTGGATGCCTCCAATGGCAGAAGACCAGACTTGGTGACACAGTGAGGCTTCTTCCATCCTACATGCAGAGAAAGCTGTAACCCAGGAGGTGGGAGGCTACTCCAACATTAAAGGAAAAACTTGAAAGGACGTAGTCACAAGAGGACAGTTCTTTTGAATATCTGGTTCTGTGCGTAGTGGGTCCAGGCTTGTCTCAGGCTCTAGGTGTTGACAAGACATTTTCTAAATACAGTTTGTTACTAGCAGTTGATAAGGCTAGAACTACATCAAACTACGTGCATAACAAACATCATTGGGTTGGCCTAGAAGCAGCATGCACCTTGTAATTCGTACATACAATTGCTGTTGAACTCTTTGGCTTTATAGTCATAGTCACACACTTCTTCTGAAACAGGGAGAATTAAGACAATAATGGCTGCTACAGAACACATGAGGCAATACAGGAACATTTGCAAATGGCTTTGCATTGCTCACGCATCTTCACTAGCTGAAGCTGTTTCCAAAACTTAGATAAAACCAGGAGCATGGTTGTACTAGATTCAGAAAGATTTTGTATCTTCTTGAAAGCAGGTTCTACTTTCCATCCACCAAGCTTCTTTCATTCTTACATTGCCTCTTTTTCTGTTACGCAGCAACCTGCATCTCAGCCTTTACTGCAATTGAGAACCACAGATTACAATGCTAGCGTCAGTGATGTTCACTGCTAGGAGTGCAAGATAATGATTTTCAAACCTGGTAACAGCTAGAGGCCAAACACCGGCATGGCCCCAGTACCCAGATACCACTCCAGACACTATTAGGAGCTGCAGACACAGAGGGGGCACTCTTTGGCACTCACACAAGCTCTTTGAAGACAGAACAGTTCACTTCATAATCCAGCCAGTTGAGCACTTGCCTTATTCTTCTTGTTTTCCGGCAATTGTGTTAAATATTTTGCTCAAGGTAATTACCCTTAAATTACAGAAGAAGAATCTTCTGTAATAAAAGCTTTTGCTTGGCATCCCTTTGATCTTCAGTACACTTTTACAGGACTGAAATGCACAATTTCCTGTAAGAGTTGCTTCATTTACTTGTCCAATTCCTTCATTTACTGTGTGAGATCTTTTTATTAGCCAATGTTAGATCTACTTCAGTATGGATTAGAAATTGGCTATAAATTAACTCTGGTGGAACATTATGGAGAACAACAGTGGTTTTATAGTGTCATATGCATTCTATTAATTTTTTAGTGGCTATGCCACCCCATTCAGAGTTGTATTTACTCTGATTTTTACAGCAAATACAATTACAAGTTAGGAATAGATTTTTTCCCAGGTTTGATTTTCTCTTTTCAAAGCAAGGTTAAACGACAGAAGAATTATACCAAAGCTTATAATAAGAAAATAAGATTGAAAGAGGTTGGAATTGCAAAGTTGTCAGAAACATTTTGAAGACTAGTTGTCCCAAATCTTCTCTACAAGAGTCGTCTTCCCAGTCTCCCATTTTCCAGCATAACTTTCTCCCCTTGGTTTCCTAAAATTCCCCCCAAGTCACAGATAGTATACATATGAAATTTCACGTACATAAGTTACAAAAATTCTTTGAAAGCAGCCCTGTACATTACAGGCTTTTTGGCTGAGCCATAGCAATGACTAAGCTATGGGAAAAGCCTCCATTCATCTATACTGTAAAGGAAAATGTGGGTGGGGGAACTGGGCTTTCAGGGTCTAAGTCATTCAGCACTTGGGTGACACTGTCGCAAAGAGGAAAGAGGAAGACTCAGCCTCGCAGGCCTGGGATGGGAGGTTTTTCAGATTTCCACTCTGCAGCTGTCCCTCTGGGGCCAGGCAGGCGACGGTGCGAGAGAGAGTGTCATTATTTGACTCAGCATGTTCCTAAGCCACAAAAGAGAAGTGACGTATATAAAAAGCATGTTGCTCACTCTTATCTGATAAGAGGGATATCAAGGAGTTTTCTCCACTGCCTAGACATAAAGGAAGTTCTTCTTTGTCCTTATATTTCACTTTCTCTGTCGGTATGCCTTTCTTCAAGCAACTATTGTGACATTATAGCCTCTATCACAAAACTATACAGTTTTAGAAACATAATATGCAACAACCCACTACTGCATTGCCAAATACTTACTGTTTAGCTTTCCATTCCAATTACTTCACCAACTTTAAAACTGATTTCAGATATAATAGATTTAGTTCAGGAATATCTCAGATAGAGCCATCTCCCCTCCCATGAATTTGGTGGTTTGCCTCCACCAAACCCATGAATTATCCTGCTGGACCAGTAAATGAGTAAAGTCTGCCATATTTCTGTGATGCTTCCGGTAGAAAATGACAATTTTCATTGTCATTACTTACTGCCCAAATGGTCTCTGGTATTATTGTACAACCATTCTTTCGCACCGTAGGTTTCACTGCAAAATACAGAATCCTAGAATCTTAGAATCATTTAGGTTGGAAAAGTCCCTTAAGGTCATCAAGTCCAACTGTTAACCTAGCGCTGCCAAGTCCACCACTAAACCACATCCCTCAGCACCATATCTACACATCTTTTAAATACCTCTAGGGATGACGACTCAACCACTTCCCTGGGCAACCTGCTCCAATGTTTGACAACTCTTTTGGTGAAGAATTTTTTCCCAACTTCCAATCTAAATCTCCCCTGGTACAATTTGAGGCCGTTTCCTCTTGTCCTATCGCCTGTTACTTGAGAGAAGAGACCAACCCCCACCTCACTGCAACCTCCTTTCAGGTAGNGAACACAGTACTTGAGGTGTGGCCCCACCAGCGCCAAGAACAAAGGAACAATCACTGCCCTAGTCTTGCTGGCCACACTATTCCTGATAAAAGCCAGATGCTGTTGGTCTTTTTGGCCACCTGGGCACACTGCTGGTTCATATTCAGCTGGCAGTCAACCAACACCTTCAGGTTTTTGTCTGCCAGGCAGCTCTCCAGCCACTCTGCCCCAAGCCTGGAGCACTGCCTGAGGTTGTTGTGACCTAAGTGCAGGACCCAGCACTTAGCCTTGTTGAACCCCATCCCATTGGCCTCGTCCATCAATCCAGCCTATCCAGATTCCTCTGCAAAGCCTTGCTACCTTCAAGCAGAGCAGCACTCCCACCCAACTTGGTGTTGTCTGCAAATTTACTGAGGGTGCACTTGATCCCCTTATCCAGATCATTAATAAAGGTATTACACAGGACTCCAGAAGCAGCACTGTTTTAAGACCTGGTCACTGCATGAGATCTGTGATTATTACAAGCTTATGAAAAAAAACCAAAAGATGAAAATTAAAATGTTTTTTTGCTACACAGGTATAATTCTACTGTGGAGTTGTAGGTTTTGTTATGTGCGGCCATATAGACCATAACCAGTGCCTGGAAAGGATTCCCAGATATGTAGCTATATCCTGAATGCTGTTATGCATACTCTTGTCTAGCAAATCCCTAGTTGACAATAGGTGAAGCATTTCTGGTTGATATGATAAAATATTAAAGCCACTGTACAATGTAGCTTTATGATGACAGCAGCCAATGCCTTCTAAGTTGCTCCTTCCAGCCCTACTTTTCTGAAAATACATGGACAGTCATATCGTGCATTCACTGAAGTTCTTGAGTGGTCCTGAAGTTGTCTGGTCAATGCAAATCTGCAGTGGTATCTTTGCATGAATAACTGCAAACCACCAAATAAGGACACAGCTAGTAAGATCATACTCCACATCCAAGTGGGAAGCTTCCAACCTATCAACCAAACACAGATGCATAAAATAAAGGCTGACAGGGCTAGCACAATTACCTACAGTAGCTGAGCTCAAAGGAGCTTCTCAAAAGAATCTACAGCTGAAATACTGACCAAAAAAAATCAGAAGCAGACATTATCACCAGCCTGCTCCTTGCTTATCAACACTTCCAACAGCACAGTCAAGAACTGGCTTGAGTATACAGGGCATCTTCATCCAAGTTACTAGTCAATAACCTACAGAGAATATGAAGGTTCAGCTATGGTAAACAGGAGCTAAGTACGCTCTTCACGTAAAGAATACTGCTGTCAGAAATAATCTCTCCATCTTCTGGAAAAAAAAGGAAAAAAAATCTGGAAAAACATCCCTTCACTAATGTACATCTTCAAAACATTAAATAAATTTCCTCAAAAGCAGCTTATATACTTAATTATAACAGGCATCAATTTTGAAGGACATTATGAGTCTGCCTTACTTCTTAATTCAGATCATTCTGCTGGTTTTATTTTGGCCTTACATTTTTAAAAGTATGCACTTTTGTTTGGATTTCACACAAAATAAATGCACTTCTCCATTCTCAAGAGAACTCTCAGGTCTCACTGTTACATCTCCTTTGAAGGGGTTGCATTAAATTGCAAAACTATCCTCAAGCCCAGCTGCTGCAGAATGCAATTAAATGTGTTTAGCTGCCACAAGCACTGGACCACCAGTGCAAACTTGTAGCATCCCTTGGGACCCCCCAGGATTTAGTCCCTGATTGTCCAGTATCGCTCCCATCTGGGGAACAGGCATGGTATGAGGATCCACCTCTCCCAGGGCAATGCATTTCCCTGCAACTTTTACCCCCAGTGGACGTACTCTTTACGATGCTGTTAAAATATCTGGTACTGGTTCCAAGTAAATATAATCAAACCTCATCTGGCTTAAGTACTAAGATGAACTTTTACTCACAGCTGTTGCAGAAACCAAGCTAAGAATGTAAAAGTGTCAGTTCACAGACATTGGCAGGAACTAGCTAACAAACATCCCTGGGAGCCATAAAGTAAGTAGGATAAATACATTTAAGTTCTGACAAGAAGTCCTGTCATATTTCTCCAGTATGGTACAGAAGAACTTCAGATGGATTGGAGAGATTCGTTGCTATAAGAAACAGGAAAAAAAAAATTGCAGAATCTTTGTTTACCTAGGTCTGTGGTTTCTAAGTACCTACTTTTTACTACGTTCATTTCTTGACTCAAAGTGAAAATGGGAATTCACCCTTTTCTCTTTTTTTCCTGTCCAATGTGCAGATGGGGCATATTTTCGTTCACTCCATCAATCCCTGCCCCCTACGCACAAACTCGCATACATGCACCTAGCCAGTGGAAAAGAAAAAAGGGTTACTCATTAATCCATTCTACAAAGCTTTCCAAACTGAAATGGGTGGGTTTTACAACTCCAGCAAGGAGCAATATATAGGTAGGTACGTAGCATACCTGAGCACAGCTCAAACTCAAGCGTTCATCTTGAATAGCACAACTTTGCTCCTGGCACATTTTACAACTCATTAATATGGAGAGGATGATTATTTTCTGTATGCTTTTCTTCTGTTCCACTATGGCGCTGACTGCAGCTCCATACAGAATAGTGAAATACAAACAGATTTTGAAGACAATTAGACAGTTAGAACCCACAGTTAAAGACAAGGTAAGCAAACTATTTGTCATAATACTGAAATTATTTTCCAGCATTATGTATTGCTTAGAATGTATCTTGTGAGGGACATCACTTTCAAATGTTAAACTTTTCTAAACTGGACTTGTTTTATTGTAGGATGTTGAATTGCTGCATACACCAGAAAACCCCGTGGTAAGACTGCTTTAACATTTCTTTCTAAATATATTAATGTGATATTGTACTGGCTTATTCCATTGACAAATGACACATGCCTTCTTCGCATCTCTGATCTAGTATTCTTAATGCAAGCTAGACTGAAAAAGAAAATACTTTGAGTTCCTTATTTCTGGACTTTTAATGGCAGAAGTGTTTATATGATGTCATCTTAATTACTATTTTGCTAGTGTGTGTATTCTAGCACACCCACAGATTCAGATTTGTATGCTTTCCCTTTACTCAAGAAATGGTGCTAAGAGTGAGGCTTCACACAAGATCCATCCCCATCCTGGGGATGCTGGGTTTGGGAGTGCAAGTGGCCCTGGCTGCCATGAGCTCCCGCTGCACTGGGACCCCAGCTGAGCTGAACCCAAAGGGCCCCCCCTTGCCCTCCCACTGAAGCCACATGCGAAGAGCGGCACTGTAAGGCCGTGTTACAAAGCGCTCCCTCCCATACATGGTTACACTGGTTTCTCTGAGACTATTCATGTGCTATCAAGGGCAAGATAAAACCGCATTCTGCAAGTATTCTCTCTGGATTATAACTAGTTAAAATTACAGGAACAGGTCCCTGTGAATCCCTTTTTAATATAAATATTTATTTATATATTATTTAATGCTGCTATTTTGCATGTTGCAAGATCAGGAACTTACATGTAGTGAGTTACACCAGAGTCACAGAAAGCCTGTGCATACTCGAAAGTGGCAGAATGCGGGATTTACTGTGAAATTAAATGCTAGTAATAGTAACAACATGTCTTAAAAGCTTGGAAGGTAAACGCGTTCTGCCTTCTTTTGATAATCCTCAACACGCAACAAAGGTCTAGAGCTAGCCATGGCTAATCGAACGTTATCCTTCTCCTGTTATCAGCTGTCTTAAGTTTACTTGTAATTTTGATTTTTGAGCCCTGACAACTATTTCAGAAAGCAAACAATTTTTATCAACTGATAAAAATGCTCATTATGCAAAGTTTCTTGAAAACCGCCCAGACCACAAAGCTATCTACTCAGGACTGTAAACTGTCTCGCAAAACAACAAGAAGAAGAAAGGAAAAAGACTCACCTCATTTCACACCGGTTTTGTTAGCCTCCTCCTAGGCTTTACAGTTGGGTGCATTTTTTACTTGCCAAAAACATATAGGAGAATGACCAAAACAGATACGTTCCTTCTCATTGCTAGAAACAACTGCAGTGCGAAAACCTAATGCACCCTAACTAATTGCTGGGGTTTTTTCATTAACACGCTTTCTAACTTACGGTGTCAAAGCGAAAAGGAGGAGATGATTAGCTGTCATTTTACTGCAGTGTTTGCCACTACCTCCGAAACAAAGCAAACACAACTAATGACTAACAGCTTAATCAGTTGTTTGGTTCTCTTTTTTTTTCTCTCAAAAAACATGGTCACCTCAGGAAGGAAGACAACAGTTCGTTTGCAGCTTAGGGCTTTACAGTCTGATTCTGGGAGGTCCCAAGCACCTCTGCTGAAAACTAGAAGAGGCAGAGAATTCACATATTTAGAAGGTATTAAGTTGATATAGGCTCAATCTCTGATCAAAAACTTAAGAAAAAATACTAGTATGCTAATAGTAATTATCCCCAGCAACCACATTAACAAACTTTTCATCCTGTCCAGAGTGAAATTTACATTTACTGAATTGTCCAAAGACAAAGATATGAATTAAGAGTGTGCCAAAGCTGCACTCAGGGAAATTAGGTGCAATCACACCCTAATGAAACTGGATTTAATGAAAAGTTTTTCATATAACTGTATTTCAAATATAAAATGATTGCTTCTATGATAACCTGCTTATGCCAGATCTACATTTGGCCTTGAATATTCAGAAAGATGACTACCTTTTGTAACACTCAAAATTTGGTGGTTTATCACTATTTGTTTTGACTTGAGTTTTCTGTGAGTGGACTGAGTGTTAGCTCCAATTAAATCCCACACAATTTCCTTGTACATTCAACAATGAAATACCTTTTTTTAAAAAACAAAGGAGGTGAGAAATTCAAAAGATCTCAGGACATCAACTCAAGGGAAGACATGCTGAGGCTGAAAAAATAGTCTTAAGGCTGAACTGATTCAAGATTCAGAGGGAACATAAGATCTATTGCTGGCGATTGACACTGCAGTGGAAGCCAGTGACACGATGCTGATTTACATCGGATCAGCATCTAACCCCGCTGATCGCTAATTCAGGAAGTGAAGGCTTTTCAGGCTAATCTGTAACGTTGGTTTGAGTCAGATGCAGAGTACTGCTGCATATTGCCTCCAATACGAATATTTTACATGTTTGCCTAGGCCCCCTCAGATATTACCAGTGGTCTACGCTTTTTAATGCCTCTTCATCAAAGTGCTTAACCCATCACAACATACCAAACCCCACAATCCTTATGGTCCTCTGACTCTTGGCCTGCCTACAGCTAACTGTTAACTCAGCAATAAAAAAAAAAAAAAAGGCAAAAAAGGCAGCATATATGAGAAATGCTGGTTTCTCAACTCATCACGGATGAGGCACAAAATGTTTTCAGTTTCAGCTGAAGCTGGAAAATTGATCTCTTTAAAAACGAGTGGTTTTTTTCCAGTAAGCAAGACTGGTTACGGTAAGAAGCTTGAAACAAACATAAATGTGTGGTTTTTAAGGAAAATAAAATATTATATTTAACCAATATAAAATGTTGCTATTGAAATTTGCTATAAGCGACGTACATGAAGGTTGCCGTGTCCTTGCCAAAGTGGCAAACTGCAGTGGCATCTAATAAACCAGATGAGACAGCTTCGGTAGCAGTTGGTATGCAAAACAGGAATGATAGCTTTGGAGCCTTTCTAATACGTGTAATCAGCAGTTCTAAATGTTTCCTTCTTTGATAAACAGAAAGCAAGTTAGAAATTGTCTTCAGTAAAGCCTGCTTTTCTTTCCCTGTTGACTATAGGTGAGTTTTGGTAGTATTTCCCATAGCTGAGCACCTAGCAAAGGAAAACAGCCACTGCACAGGAAAGGAGATTCTGGAGAGCTTGTAGTCTTTCTGTTAGCATCAATAAAATTAATATGCAGCTGCACTATGAAAGGAAAACAGCAGGTTGCTTTAATTCCAGGGAAGCAGCAGCAGCAGCAAATTTAGATCAGCAGAACAGATGGCTTCTTTTTCAATTTAGAGACAGTTAGTGCCTCCTGGCCTTGAGTTAGGTTTAACGTGCAACTGAATTTAAAGCAACTTGGTAAGAAAATTCAAGCCAGGAGCTTGACTCCTTATCCTGCCTCTCATCCTCAATCCCTCCTTTCCCTTTAGTAAGGTAACTAGTTTATTTCATCACCTTCATTTCCCACACTATCAAGTGAGAACATTTTAAAAGTATTTGAAAATCGCAGTTGTACGTAAATTCTAAGTATAATTATTAAATAGCTAATATTAGAAATGGCACAAGAATTAGGAACAGTATATTCCCACATGTAGCACTGAGGAACAGTCCAGAGTGATACTCATAATTTTTTAAAAAGAAAATACACCCGTACTTCTGAAAACTTACTGTATGTAACATGACCTACTCTTTAGTAGCATTTTCTTTTAATTGCTGTCATGATTAATAGACATTTTCGACATTTATTTTATGAGAAAATACTTAAGCAATTATCAAAGAAAAGTTAGAGTAAACGTTAAAGATATCTGGCGTATCTAGAACTAACTTTAAAAAAAAGTACAGTTGAATCTTCTCAATTAGTATCCTGGATATTTACTTTTACACATGGACCACAATCTAACACACGCAGGAAAAAATGCTGCAACATTCATTTTAAAACTGTTCCTTCCTTTTCTGCCCCAGGACGAATGCCTGTTCGCAGCTGTGACCTGCTTCCAGAGGGGCATACTGAAATTACAACCAGCGAACAGCCAAGTAAATTCTACATTCACCCAAACCACTAAAGTCTTGAAAAATTTTACCTTCAGCAACCCTGGCAAGGTAGGATTTCCTCACAGTGCTCATAATTGTGATCATTGCCTCATATTTTCTATAGCAGACACCACCTGCAAGGGTGGAATTGTAGAAAGCAAACTTGTTAGAAAAAACAAGCTGCCTTTCATTACTTTGGAAATTAAAAGTGTCCAATTTTCTGCACTTCTGGGAGAGGCCTTCACTCTGATCCTATTAGAGGATATTGCATGTATATACTTGGCAACCATACAACATGTCAGACAACAGGACAGGGATTGCTGCAAAACCTGTGCACAAAAGGTGTCGTTACTATATTCTTGCCTTTTCTGAAACAGCCTGTGTCTCAGCTTGTCCATTTGTAAAAGGCTTTGATTACAACCCTCTTGATTTTTTTGAAGTATTATTTATGATTCTGATGTGCTGCTTAGAAATGGCATGATTTTCTTTTATCTTCCAGCAGTGTGAGTCTTCATGTGAATCTTATGAGAAAAAAAACCCCAAAGAGTTTTTGAAGAGCTTTGAAAAACTAATCAAAAAGGTAGAGTTGATTCCTCCTGGGTACTTTTTGACATTTTGCAAACAATTACAGATATCCTTATTTTACACTATTTCTAACAACGTTTTGTTTTTACAGTTATTGAAGGACTAATATAGGACACACCAGAGCTGAAGGCTACTGAAAATCTACTATTTAAAGCAGACACTATGTTATTTAAGACAATATGAAAATGTAAATATCTCCCATTGCTCCTATGCTGTGCTGTGTGTGTGGTAAGTGGAAGCTTCTCCCAAAATATTAAGGACTCTTATTTGGATGGCTATTCATAAGATGGATGCTCTTATGAAAGTGACCCTAGCCTCACCAAGTGAAAATTAAATTGTAATTTCACAAAAATAAGTTCTTATAAGGGACTTAACTGTCACCTGCTGAACTAGAAATATATGAGATGGCTACTCACGTATTTTTGCTTTGATCTTAAATGAATCTCATACAGAGATGTCTGAAACTTTTTAAAGAAAATTAACAAAAAAAATTATCAGAGACTTCAAAGTCTCAAAGAGTATCTACTTGGACTGATTTCCTTATTTACAATAATACCACACACACAATTTTATTTATAAATTCTTAGACTGTATCTTAGCTAACTGTGGGAAAATATCCTGCATTTAACTGTCATATAAATACTGGAAAAAACATTTACAAATCATACTGTATGTCACGGGTCTGACCTGTGTCCATGTTGAAGTTAATGGTGCATTTGCTATGGGTTTCACTAGGGAGAGGAGTAACCCACACGTTCTAAGTGGAGATACAGGGTTCTGTGGGGAAAAACACATTTCAGAAGATGGAATTCCACCTAGACACCCACAACCTAATGTGATAAATACAGCAGTGGCTTGACTGGCTGGCATGACCAGCCACTGCAAAAGGTCCAAAAAATACAGTAATTGATAATTATTCAGAATGAAGCAGCTCAAATGCATATTGCTCTTTCTCACAAGACAGTATTTTATACTCATATTCATGTACCATTAACATTAGTCCTTCTGTCTACTGTTGATTCATTTTAATGGTTTAAGTTTTAATAGCAATTTTTTCTTTAAAAACTATCACATTTTTTGTTACGTGGAAACCTGCCTGTATAGCTGCTGAATCCAGAATGATTCTCTGGAACTATGGCCAGAGATACCACTGAAACTTTTTAAAATAAAAGTGAGTATCATAGCACCTAAAACTAGTTTCTAGCAGCTTAATTATATACCACCACATTCTGTTTGCAATGCTTCTGTGCCTCTAGACTCTTCCATCAGAGAAGTAACTGTTAATCTACCCCTGAACAGATATTAGTCCCACATGAGGAAACTGGTCTTGGAAGAGATTGTAAAGCCTTCCAGTAAAAACTAACCTTTCATCTAATTTTCTCTCTACTTAGTAGAAATGTGGTATAGAGAGAAGACTGGAAAACTACATCTAGTGTTACAATGGAAAATGACAACCCTAGTTACCTCCAAAAATAATGAGGTAGTATTAAAAATATTTCCATTCCTACCAATGTCAGCCTAAAGGAAAACTAATACAAAGAAGTTTTTTGCCTCCACATTTTCACTGTCCTGAAATGTGAACCTCCTCACAAACTCATGTCAGAGGAGTAAGGGCAACAACAAACTGTGTTTCCACAGTGAACCCTCCTTGTTTCTGGTGATGACCATTTTGATTTAGATTGTCTTTGTTTTTCTTTTTTTTGTTGTTTTTTTTTTTTGTTTGTTTGGTTTTTGCTTCAAAAACTGCTTTTCCTTTGAGTAATAGTCTCTCTCATATCTCAATGTTTCCACATTACTACTTGAGAATTGATGTTCTAAACAGGAACGACCACCTGTATGTAATTAAATAAGCTTCTAAGTTTAAAATGGTATTCTGCACTATTTATCCCCGTTTCTCTGACTTTGCTACCCACAAAGTCCCTTAATCACCAATTGGTAAGCAATATGCAAAGCTGCTACTGCAACTGCAATTGATTTGGAAGTTACAGAAGTAGAGAAAATCAAGGTAAAACTAAATTTCAGATTTGGATGAAAACAACTGGGAAAAGATTAAAGCAAGCCCTGCAATCTGCTGATGTTTCCACAACTTTACACTTAAATTTTTACGGAGGAGTTTAGTTCATGATAAAGGCATTCGATTAAGCCATGATAAGTCACTCACTTTTTGGTAAGTCCTAAAAGGCTAACCAATAAAACAGCACTTTTCATTCACTTCCATGGAATATTTGCATGTGCAGAATTTTGGGGAAAGAACTTAATTTTTGTGCAAAGACTATAGTATGTATTTTTTGATTTGTAAATGTCTTTTCCAGTAATTTGCTATGTGCATTCAAATCAATATTCTAAAAGAGCCTGTTAACATTCTTGTTGTGCAGATGAAATGTGATTAGCGTGCCCTAACAAAGAGAACATTGTACATTACATATTTATTAGTAATCATTATAAAGCATTGAAAAGTAACTTTTGTACCTGGGATAGATATTTTACGACAGAAAAGCAATTTCCTAACCAGAATGCCATACGCTAACTAGTTACTCCTGTCTACCCTGGAACAACTTCTGGGTTTTGTACACGAGGCAGCATGTAATGCAGTAAGTAACGTAGCTATTTCTGTTTAGTGACTTGCTCCACTGTTTAAACTATAGATCTTATCACATTAAGCATAGTGCTAGAGGGTTTTTTTGTTGTTGTTTTAAATATAATATACTCATTTGTTAATTGAGGCTATTTCTTGCACCAGCAGAACAACTTAATTCAAAATGCTCATTCATAGATTTGAAAAAATAGTGAGAATCTGCAACAAATGTAACTTAGAGGATTAATTGTTCCAAGATCTTGCAGAAAACTGTATTTATTGGACAATCCAGTCCAGGTATGTATGGGGAATATTAATGACAAAATTATCGCAGCTGATTTCAATTAACACCACACTTCAGGCAATGTCAGCGCAATCACTGTGGGCAGCTGTGTACACTTCAAATACACATCAACTGATGCGACACTGAAGCCTCATGCTAACTCTTTGATTTGTCAGAGTTATGAAAGGTTGAGTGTGTTATTCAGGGTGTGTTATTTGGATCCCAAATGAAGAACAGGAAACCAGTGAAGGACAGATCAGTCTTCAAGAAGACACCACTTTGTTCTTCGACAACGTTCTCAGGAGAAAAAATGAAGATGCCGCAGGAGGAACTTGTGACCCTAGGAAGGACTAGTTCCCACAATTTCAGATGTGCACACAATCTTGACTTATTTTTACTTGTAAAATGAATTGCCTTTGTACTAATTGCACTCTCTGCAGAAACAATGTATGTTTCGTTAACTGAGTACGTAGAGTAAGCCATGAAAGCTTATTACCTCCCAGGGAGGTTTTACAATATATTTATGATTTTAGTCATAAGTGCCCTTTGCAGGCACTTCAAGATGTGTTTTAGCATGGTATATATAACTCTGTATAATATTTACTTTTCCTGAGAAGATTCTTTATTTTTATACCAAGTGACTAATCTAATTTAATTATTTATTGCATTTCTGTGAATGGAATGTTCATTCTAAGGACTATGTGGTCTGATTTATTTATACACCTGTGATATTAAATAATTTTAGCTAATATGATTTCCTCATTTTTCTTTAAAAACTTCTGACCTTTCCTACCCTGAGAGTAGCCAGTAAGACCTTTCAGTGAACTTTATTCTTTATTAGCCTACACTGTCATAGATTTTCCCAGATCAGATCAGGGAGTTGGAATACAAAGTTTACTTTCCCCCTGTTCTTATATGACCTTGATGGTCATATAGATGACCCCAAGAAGGGGTCGTTAGTTTTTCATTGTTCCCATCTCATTTGAAAATCTTTTTTAAAAATCAGCTTTTCAGGCTTAACGAATTCCTTCTGGCAAACTCACAACAGGTTCAATCATGTCACCTAGATTTCTTTAGCCTGACATGAACAAAAATCATGTAACTTCACGTTTTAAATCTACACAGAGTAAAGTCAAACACCTAAAAACATAAGTCTAGAAGTAACAGTTATCCAGTCTGTTTTTCACTGTTCTCTCTCCTCATCATACTTTTCTCTTGCTTTGAAATGTCAATTCTTTTTCATTGAGATGATGTGTCGAAGTTCTCAAAAAATGAGTATTTTTAGCTATTATACTTTATAATGGTAACTATGTTTTATCTTTTATAAAAATGCCTTTTCCCTAAAATGTAACAAGAATGGAATTTGTTCCAACAAACAAGCACGAAGCTCTAACAAAAACAAAGACTAAACAGTTGAAGACTTATTCCTTCCCTTTTCATCTGTTCAGAAAACACTTACTCAAATAGTATCTCCTTCCGTGATGTTTCCTGTCATCACACATCTGCTCTTGTTGGGTCTGATTTTCTTTAAAAAAAGTCCTTCAGAAATAAATAAAAACAAAGAGGAAGTGTCATAAAACATCAGAGACTTCAGGAATAAACCACTCCTATGTCCAGGACAGAGGCTGATGTGCAACACAGTGCCACTACTTCTCTCCTAGAAGACAAGTAGTCCTACTGTGCCCAATAGGTATTTTCCTCTCAAAAAAAGAGCCCACAGACTGGCTCCCAAAGATCTGGATGTGCCAGTTGCCTCCTGTTGGCTCCCAGATAGTTCAGTGGTGGCGGACACCTGAATTTGCAGCCTATATCACACTGTAAAAGCATTTGGAGGGATGAGCAAAAGGATAGGGTCTAATCCAAGCAACCCCCCTCCAAACTAGCTATGTAATACAGGTGACTGGAAAAAAACATAGGGAATACTTCTCACTCAGACAACTACATATTTGATGCGTATTACTAGATATGATGACGCTCACGCAAACTACCTAGGATTTAGATACAAGCCAAAATGTTCAGAATATTTTATGTGGGTGATGCAATGTCTCCAGGTGCATATTTGCTAAATACACTGTAGCCTCTCTTTTCTGGTATAACATACTTAATTTTGCACACATACACTGCCTTTATTTCTTACTGGCATTTTTCAGTATTTCCACCTACAGTTACAATCACATTAGGAAATACAGGAAAGAAGATATTTGGAGTAGACATTTCTTTGCTTTTAAAGTCTAAGGAAACTGAAAAATAAATACAGATTAAATATGTAAGTATGATTTCAGAAATATTATTACTGACTGATGTAACAATGTCTCTGCTGTGTGCAACTCATGGTGTGTAAGTATCTTGACACTACACTGTGGAAAGCAAATAGACCCTGAAGCCCCGTGGCCAGGCTACTTTGTCTTCCCAAGTACATGGTTTGTTGTGTAGATGTATTTTTGTAACTCCAATTATAATGCTATAGACCGCACAGGACCTCATAATACCTGAAATAGATCATACAGAAGCTTTAAGAGGCTTCTTCAGGCTTCTGGTGCATTCAGAAGTATTTGCTGGAGCACAGCATGTTGTGCACTGTATGGATATGTGCTGATGCAATAGAGAGCAACAGAGCCTCCTCAACCAGAGACACTCATGCTAATGCCAGAATAACTCAACTCTTTAACTCTGCCATGAAGTCTAAGCACATTTTTGTCCAAATTGACCTAGAGAGCTGTACAGATGTAAAAGAAATCTGTTTCAGAGTTGGAACATCTCAAATATGTTGGTCTGTATCATATAGGAATGCCATGCTCTTTCTCTCAATAAGGTTTTTTTTTACACTCCCCACATATTGTCCCAACAGTTGTGGGGGCAAAGAACAAAACAAAACTGCCCTCGGTGTTCTTTGCTTTGTACTTGTGCTGATGATCCATGTTGAAAAAGAAGCAAAGGTGAACTATTCAAACATCTTCTTTGTGCAAGCTAACGATCTGAATTGCTGTACTGCCACCTGTTGATAATTGTATGGAAATTCAAAATAGTTCCAGATATAAAATAGTTAATCTCATCCTGGTGACATTATGCTTTGAGATACACTAAAGAGTTAATAACCAGGTTCTTTACTTCCCATTTAGTTTTCCCTTTTCCTGCTTACACAGTTGAAGACATCCCAATATTCTATTTTTGTCCAGTTGTGTTACTGCTGTAGGATCATGAACTGAATGCTTAAAAAACCCAGCACCTGAAAAACTACTCCAAACATTTTGTATTTTCTGGGCTTCAGAGATGCCAAGAACCCAAAATGTGCAACATTACTCATGCAGGATAATTTTTTTTTATTTCTGATGGAACCTTTGTTTCTCTGTTCTCATATCTCACTCTTCTACCTGTATATGTATCACAGGACTCCATCACTTCAGCATCTTTCTTGCATACCTTTTCCACCACTCTTGAACAGACTGAAGTATCAGCAATAACTTAGAGAGGATGATGGGTTTACACAGTTGCTAAAACTTCTGAAGGAATTAGAGAGGATGAAGACTGAAAGTATGGCAATATGAGTCACTCAGCAAATGAAAACTTAGTTTAAAATTAAGATAAATCACCTTAGATCATGAATAATATGCAGAGCTTAAAGCATATTACCTATACACAGGTGTTCTGAGGCTAAGTTAAGGTCTATTTTCTTTTAGACAAGAGCACCTCCACTGGGTTTAATACAGTTTAGCTTGTGTACATTGATTTCATATCATTAGCTTGCTTACTTTTCCAAAGAATCACCTTCAAGATAGAATTGGATCAAACCTGGCTCTCAGGTAGTGCCAAGTGTTTATCCTGACTTTGGCTTGTAGCCCCAAGACATAAAGAAGTTCACAGTGAAGTTTTCAAGGATAGCAGCTACTTGTAGCATCGCCTTGGGGCAGTAACACTCCCAGGTATAAGAAAACACTGGAGACAACAATCTTTACTGAATACCTCCAAAACTTCTTCTGGAGCAACACTGATTATGATAAAGGTTTATATGCACTGGCAACAGAATACAGATGGAGTCCTCAAAACTCACTGCTGCATTCCTTTGAATACATCACCAGTTTTCTGACGGATGTCAATAGCCTTCCATACATGCCAGTTAGCCTTTTTAGCTTCTCTTTCATAGAATCATAAAATCATCTAGGTTGGAAGGGACCTTCAAGATCATCTAGTCCCTTTGTAAGGGCTGTACAAATTGATGCTGTGTTCATCTTCCCCTTCATTATCTGTCCAACGACCTATCAGGATTTCTCCTGCCCCTTTTAGCTTCTCTGTAAAAGAGCTTTCTCATTTTTACCTCTCTTAACCTTTTGAAGATGACCTTATTCCTAAACCTCTCTCTACTGTTTCCTGTCCCCTCTCCATGCCCGTCCTTGATTCTTTGTCTTTCTTCGGTCCATTCTTCTGGTTTCCCACATTTATTCTCTCACTACAATTCACTTCCTTCCTTCCATTATGCTTCCTCTGAAAAATTTCCTTTCTGGTTTCAAGGATTTTCAGACACTTACATGGTGCATAAGCATCAGCTGTGTAATTCCATTAAAACAGAAAAACAGTCGACCATAACTTTGCAAGGGCCACTAGACATTAGCATTAAACTCCTTATTCATCACAACTGCTGTTTATCAACCAGTGTAAATTCACACTAGACAAAACATGGCTCATGAATTCACAGCAGCCTCTCTCGGCTGAATATCAAAGGACCATCCATGGGAGAACATCCTTAGAGCAAGGAAGGCAGAATGGTCTTCATCCTTACAGCAAGGAAGACAGAATGGCCAGCAGTGTGCCCAGGTGGCCAAGAAAGCCAATGGCATCCTGGCTTGTATTGGAAATAGTGTGGCCAGCAGAAGTAGGGAGGTGATTGTCACCCTGTACTCAGCACTGGTGAGGCCACACCTGGAGTATTGTGTCCGGTTTTGGGCACCTCAATACAAGAGAGATATCGAGGTGCTGGAGCGGGTGCAGAGAAGTGCAATGAAGCTGGCGAAGGGCCTGGAGAATAAATCGTATGAAGAACGATTGAGCGAGCTGGGACTGTTTAGTTTGAGGAAGAGGAGACTAAGGGGTGACCTCATCACTATCTACAACTACTTGAAAGGACACTGTAGAAAGGTTGGTGCTGGTCTCTTCTTGCAAGCAACTAGCAATAGAACAAGAGGGAATGGATTCAAGCTGCAACAGGGTAGGTTTAGACTGTACTTTAGGAAGAAATTCTTCATAGAAAGAGTGGTCAGACAGTGGAAAAGGCTGCCCAGCGAGGTGGTTGAGTCACCATCCTTGGATGAGTTTAAGAGTCATTTAGATGTGGTGTTGGGTGATATAGTGTAGGGAAGAACTTTGTAGAGTAGGGTAGATGGTTGAACTCGATGATCCCAAGGGTCTTTTCCAACCTAGATGACTCTATGATTCTATTTTTACGCCAAAGAAGTGAGGGGACAATTCATGAGCCAGATGCAAAGGAAGATACAGTAAGTTTCATATCAACCTTATCACTGTGACACTTAACACTGTGACAGAGCAGCTCTCTCCATTCTCCCTAAAACCTTAAAACAAATGTAGAGATAATGAATGAAAAGGGGTCAAGGCCAGAGTCAGTTTATATTAAGACAGGGTCTGAATGGAAGACAGTATCTGCAGGGAGTGAAATACAGAAAAACGTGAGAGGTTGGCACACCAAATCCAGCATGTCATCAAATCCAGAAGCAACTGGACTCCCTTTATGACTCCCTTTATGGATGGCAACACACTGATGTAAGGACTAGATCACAGCACAAGAGGGCAGCAGGCAACTGAGAAGTGAAAACAGATCACTGCCTTCTCCTCCTCCCCACCACAGCTTTTAAAAAAATTACTATCACCAACCCTCAAACGTAGGGAAATAATGTTCTAAAAGGTAAATTTACTAAAAAGAGCTACAATGCTCCCATTTCTGAGAAAGAATTAATAATCAAAAGTTATAAAGATGACCTTTTCAACACAAACTAAGATACTTTAGGGTTCGGTGAACTCCTACTTAGGAGGAAAACCCAACATTTTCCTGACGATGGCCCAAACTCAGTGAAACAGATCCTATCAGTCCTGAAGATAATTTTCATTGATTAACAGCACAGGATCTTGAAGGCCATAGTGCCTGGAGTGAGACCTTTTGCTTAATTATCCATGAAATTAATATTAAAGTTGACACCCCTAAGTATGATAATGAGCAAAAAGAAGAACATGCTAAACATATATGATGATAGCACCTGACTCTCCACCCAAATCATGCTAAAACATCACCCCAGGGAGGGGATCAGATAAGGTTAGGATATAAGGGATACTGAGGAGAATACCAGGAGAAAGAAGAAACTTGAGACCCAGAAGAGACAGTTGATGGGCTGTGATCCTCTTCCTCTACCAAGACACGGATGCCTTCTTGGTAAGCATTGTGCCTTCACCTCATGGTGAAGAACTCCCAGGAGACCATTTATTAATTTATTTTGCTAGCATTATTATAGTATAGTAGTGCTATTGCAGCTAGTGGATTTATCAACAGCAATTCCAAATCTGTTTTATCTGTCACTTCAATAAATCATTTTATCTTTTCAATTTTGTGACACTGTCGCAGTGAAAGTCCTTTGCAGGGCCTGAAACAGGCAAACATTGAACTGTTCCACTGAAGGCCCTTAGCAGGGCTCTGAAACATGAGATGATTTATCTTTTCAGCTTTGCGATGCTGTCTCAGTGGAAGCCCTTGGCAGGGTTCTGGAACAGGCAAACGTTTCGTCATCTTAGGCAGAGCCCTCGGCTCTGAAACAGAACTGTTGCAGTGAAAGCCCTTGGGAGGGCCCTGAAACAGGAACCAAACTAAGACCCTTTTAACATGACACTTAGTAACTGCCATTTCCTCTTCCTATATTAATTCTTTTCCCAATCTTAATTTACTCCCTCCTCATTCATTCTTTCACTCTCTTCTTCTTCTACCCTCCTTCTCTGCTTTAGATAAAGCCAGTTTAATGGTACGTGACAACTCTTTGTGGTGAGATCACTGCCTTGGCCCCACAGCCATGGCACCTACACAAGGTTGAGCTACTTGCTGCAGCACTCAGCACAAACACAGACAAGAACCTCACCTGGATTTATTAATGATTAACCAATAACCACCTTTAAAACATGTCTTCCTCAAGCACGCATGTTCTGCATCATAGTAAGACTTTCCTTAAAAAGATGTTGCATGAGGCAAACTCAGAAGTAGACTGGGCTGGGAATTTTTCAGTGAAATGTTTTTCCACTGGAGGATAACAATTTGTTGAAACCGAAACTTTTCTTTGAAACTTTCACTGAAACTGTCTGACAAAACTTAAACCAAAAACCACTACTTCTCAGGTCCAGGATGGAATTTCTATGAAAAACAAGAGTGTGTGCACAAGAGCAGAGCAGACAGCAGGTTTCTGGGATGGGCATTCACCAGAAAGCAACTGCTGGAGTTGGTGTCCAATCTCTGCTCTGCTTAATATGGCTTCTTCATTTGAATGGATTCCACCAAGATGCTAGAGGAGATGTCTACTCAACAAGCTGTTGACTCCTATGGATCAGTCTCTCTTGGTTTCTTTACTAAAATAGTTGAAAGTTTTCAACATCATTTCAGTGTGACACAGGAGAAAAAAAGGTCACAATTGAAAAAATTACACTTCTGTGAGATGGAAAAATATTTTCTAGCTAGTTCTATCTGGTTCTCGTAAGATTTATCTCAGTGTTTGAGACCATTCTATGGCAAATTTCCCACTCTGACGCATATGCCTTATTTAGCCTTTAAGTAAAATTCAGTGGGCAGCACAGTGATGAAGGTCAGATGAAGAGCAGCAGAGGTATAAATCAAACAGTAAATCCCTTCATGGAATAAAAGAAACTGTAGGTTGAAAAGTCAATGGGAGAACAAAAATGGATAATAATCTCATTTAAAACTTCTCCCTCTATGAAAGTTTCTGTATGAGTACTGATCCATCAATAACCCATTTCACAATCAAAAGCACCCAAGGTGTTTTCCCAGCCCCCACAGATCTCCTTATTTTCCACCAAGACACAGCATGAACACAACTATTTCACATCAGTGAAACTGCTCTGCACCAAGTCAGATATCAGCAGTCACATGACTTTGGATAATTCATGCTCAGTCTTTAACTCAAAGGAATGATGATTTACGCTTTAAAATGTATGATAAACATATTTTAAACTCTTTAAGACAAATATATAGATCAAAACATTTCTAACACTGAATCACAGAATGATATGGGTTTACAAGGGACCTCTGGAGATCATCTAGTCCAACCTCCCTGCCAGAGCAGGTCCACCTAGAGCAGGTTGCACAGGAACATGTCCAGGTGAGCTTTGAATGTCTCCAGAGATAGATACTCCACCACCTCTCTCGGCAGCCTGTTACAGTGCTCTGCCACCTTCAAAGTTATGAAGTTCCTCCTCATGTTTAGATGGAACTTCCTATGTTCAAGTTTGTGCCCGTTACCTCTTGTCCTGTCACTGGGCACCACTGAAAAAAGACTGGCCCCATCCTCTTGACACTCACCCTTTAAGTACTTATAGGTGTTGATCAGATCCCTCCTCAGTCTTCTCTTCTCCAGACTAAAACGACGCAAGTCCCTCACCCTTCCTCATAAGAGAGCTGTTCTAGTCCTCTAATCACCTTTGTAGCCATTTGCTGTACCTTCTCCAGCAGTTCTCTGTCCTTCTTGAACTGGGGAGCCCAGAACTGGACTCAGTACTCCAGATGAGGCCTCACCAGTCAAAGTAGAGGGGGAGGATGACCTCCCTCGACCTGCTGGCCACACTCTTCTTGATGCGCTCCAGGATACATAATGTTTTATAATTGTCATCACAAACTGTGATTAAAATTGTGAGTCTTTCTGTTGTTCTATTTGAATGTTGATTATATATAAAATTATCCAGACATACGTGACCAGCTAGCACTGCACAGTTCACATACATGCAGCATACACATGCCCTGTTCCTACTAAACCTAAAGATGGACAATTACAAAATTCATGTGAATGTGCTGTATTTCACTAGTCATAGGCATACTCTTTTACTGCCTGTCCAACAGGCAGCACTGGACTAGTTACAGCATCCCAAAGTGACAGGACTACACTGCTAAATAAACAGAAAAAAAAGTCAACAATATACAGTGAAAACCAAATTTGAGGTTTAACATTAGATTGCTGAAGTTGGTAGAGTTTTAATCACTGCGTTGGTTAATGTCATTTTAAACCCAGCATTCTTCCTTTAAGCCCTGTCACAGGCCCATACCTAGTCTACAAAAGGTGTTATATAACTTTTTTAGTTATATAATTTTTTAGTTTAATACTTACTGCACAAAAGTTACATTCATATTTTTATAATTATTTCTAACAGATGTTTTTGAGATCTTTCTCTCTAAGCATGCTGTCCGGGGATGTGAGTTTCTATAGGGATAAACTGGAGTATTGTTACACGGGAATTTTTAAAACAGCATGCTGTTGACCTAGCTTGAATTCTAAACTCTCAATCCTATTGCAACAGCAGTTGTAGAAACAGCAATTCAGTGCTAATTACCAACTTTATTTTGTGCATCCTTTTGACATTATTGAGTTTTTGCAGTTCCAAACTCCCCTTTTCACCACACTAAAGCTAATGGACACAAATAACCAGCTAAAAATTGCTCATGTTGATGGGTTCTCACACATGACTTTAAAGACAGTGATTAGATCTCTAAGACTTTTGATATCCAAAATCATACCAGATATGGCCCACTTTTTAATTATTATTTACACAGATGTCATAAATTTTAGCTCCTTTGCAACATAACAAACATGGAAAACCGACTTCCCTATTACTCTATAATTATCCCTTATTTTGCTTTCTAAGGCTTTTAATTCCTACCTTATCATGCAAGGTTTTATGTGCAGAACAGGTCCTCACTGGCAAAACAGAAGGACGACTGTCAACATCTCTCAGAAAAGCAAGTCTTAAGTCACTGGTGTTAGAAGCACAGCAAACCGGCCAATTTCACCTGGCAAGAGAATGTTGATTAATCTTACCTATTGTGGCAACATTTGTTCCTGCTCTAGAAATTAATGAACACAGAAGGTGGCCCTGAGCAAGCCAAAGGAGACACAGGATGGAGATGATGCTCTTGTCACCTCCTCACTTCCAGTGTGTCAAGGACTTGGTGAGGCAGGCTCAGAAAATAATTGGTGGGATTGCTTTCACTGCTTCCATTAATTGCATTCTCCATAGAGGCAGCATCAACAAATCTATGGTATCAGACACCACTACAATGCCAGGCTGAGGAGCATGAGGGAGCTGTGCTGGCTGTGTATCTCCTGCTAAGGGAACAGCACCTCACCAGCATGATGTGGCATTCTCTTCCTTTGGAGGTAGCAAGGAGAAAAGGACTGCTGTCTTGTCATAAATCTCCTTTTTTCACAGAGGTTATTTGCCATTGTCACAGTAAGCAGTATGATTTAGTCAGTTCTATAAATGGTTAGTTCTCTGCTAGTGTGACTATATCATCTAATATTGTTAACTAAAGCCTCTAGAAAGACTATTCCAAAATTATTGACTTCGTTACCTCTGGGAGTAACTACGACATGGGTTTTGGACTCTTATACCAAGAAAAGGTGATATCCTAAAATGTCTTTACCTTGCACTCAGTAGAGGCAACTGAACAAATTATTCTACACCAACTGCTCCTTTGTAACCTACAGCTCAGTAAAGGGAGGCTTACCTGATGGCAACTGCTCCTGCGCATGTCTCTAGACTGAAGACTGCAACAGCTCACATCCCAGGGAAAGAAAGGTATAAAGTCTCACTGCCTGAGGGAAGCTTGTTTCTGCCAACACCCATGGTCACCGTGTTCAGAACATACAAGTTCTTAAGTTCAGGGGTTTCTTAGATTTTACTAAATACAGACAGGCTTGACAGACTGGTATCCTGGTACAAATGCAGCACATGTTTCTTGATTTCTGTAAGCTGTTATGAAATAAGAAAACAGAAGTTTTACAATTTGGGATTTCAAGTTCCACAATTTCAAACTTCCCTGCCTGGTACTACTATCTCATTACAATTCTGGCCTCAAGCAGCAATGATTTTTTTATTCTTCCTGTATCTGTATCACTATGGTTTAAAGTCTAGTTGGGCAATGAGCTGCCAAGACAGCTTTGCAGGACAAAGCTTGGCAAGCAGCCCCTCAGCAGGGGATCACAGCAAGAATACAGGTATCTGGGAAGTGTCCAATGGTTAATGAAACGTGCTGTATCCCACAGTCTCAGGCTGAAGCGCTACAAGTGCCACACACTTGGCTTTGCAGGGACCCTTTGCTGACTTTCCAATTCAACTAAAGCAGCCCTGTTGAAATCTCAGTGGCAGCCACCTTTGCACTACTCCTTTAAACTGCCCTCCTCACACTTGCCTCGTGGCGGTTCTTCTGTTTCCATTTACTTCTTCCACTCTCATCAGCAGGCAGCTTCCTCACGTAACTCTCTGTCTCCCTCTCTCAAACCGATTTCCAGACTACTGTCTCCGGCCTTCCAACCTCCTACAATATCTGGCCCTTTAGCACAAAGGAGAAAAGAGCAGCAGATTAATGAGCTGGCAGGTGCATCACAGCCTAAGGACTGTGACTGTCTTGCAGCAGCCTGCAGTCTTATGCACACCTCCTTTTGCCTTTTGGAGATGCATGTCAAAATACAAAGCATGGAGAAGTCTAGTGACTCTGATACCACCTTTTTCCTCATGTGGGAGCAATGGAGTAAATTATTCTGTTTCTCTCTCCTGTAAATTCACTTAGAAAATACTAAGACACTATCAGCACAATGTATTAGTAGACTGAAATAAATACACAGGGGCCACTATTTCTTTGCTGTGGTGCAGTCATGGGACGCGATTATACAAGACCAGGGGCAACATCAACCACCTTCACTGAAAGCAGAGGGATCCGACTCCAATGAGAAGTACGGGTGTTTTGTGCCATAAGAGAACACAGAGAGTACACCTTCTATATGACATGTACCCATATGCAGTAGTCAGATGAACAGGCACCAGCAGATGGTGCCCCAGAACAGGTACCGTACCATCTCCTGGGGTTTGCTGAGCACCACACACCGGCTCAACCTCAGCAGAAATGGCTTCCTCTGCACGGCTCTTTGCACGGTGCTCTTACCGTTTAGTGTCCCTGAAAGTCAGGAGAAGATAATTTCAGTTTCCATAATTATAAATTTCCAAAGTACCAATTCATTTAATTTAAAAAATACTTTTATTAAAAAAAATAATCACAGGAAAAGCTTACAAACAGCAAAGCCCCTTTACAAGAAATCCTTCAGAGAATATGACTAATGTGTCTGTACTTTTTAAATATAATAAAACATTGAGTCAAGGCCTACTCATTTTCTTACTCTGATTTTTTCTTTTGTTGTTTTCTCTTTACAATATTTCAATCATTTTCTGGATGGAAAAAACTATCAGCTTAGTTTCTGAATAGAAGTAAAAGTCCTTCCACTTCTACTTAGAATTCAGGATTCTCACAAGCACTGCAGTGCAAGAGGCCCCACGCAGCCCTTTGTCTATAGCAGCATGAGAAATGCTTTTCACTTTCAGCACACCGCATGGTGCATCTGGAGCTCTCTCAGATCCAATGAGCCTGATTTTGCTGGGTTTTTTTAATAAATTTTATAGATTTAAAATGAACGTTTGGACCTTCGTGTGTATATATTGACAAGAACCGGGCAAACTTTTAATGTCAGTCACTGCATTTGTGTTTGCAAAGGAACTTGTGTGTGAGCTCCTAATCACAGACACCCTAGTGACAGTTACCCGAAGCATATTTTACTATGTTTTAAAATAATGCTTGATATCAGTATCAAGTATCCACTTGGTGGAGAGTATCCACTTCCTCAACATTTTAGGCATTTCATATTATTAGGCAAACAATGAATAGCATAGAAAAAGGAATACTAAGCTAATATTAACATGAAAAAAGAAAGATCTCAAACGTTACTAATCCCCAAGTGATTGTCCTTTTTGTGCAAATATACTGTAAGGACTGAGAACAATCCACTTTGTCTTCTAGGAGTTCTCATGGCCAACCACTATTTCAGTCTTCACACCCTACTCCTCATGCCAGAGCCTTTCCAAGTAGCACCGTTCTGCCACCTACGTCCATCACCCTCCCCACACCCTTAGGTGGCCACGGCCACAACCTCTCACACCTTTCTTGTAGCCAGTTGCCTCCTGCCTCATTCTGTCCCGCAGCACGCTACAGGCATCCCTGCAAGGCTTTTTTCCCCACTGCTCTTGCACCATTTCCTCTTCCAGTTCCAGCTGCTCTCTCTCAATCCTTCACTACTACATCTCATTACCTGTCTGAGTCTGCTCTCCTCTGCAGCCAGGGTTGGCTCCTCTTCTCATCTGCACCTCAGCCAAGCTCTAGGAATACCACAAGTAGCATATAAATAGCTTATTTTTCAACTCACTGGCATCCAAAGAAGTTGAATACAACTTTTTACTGGTGCTAAACCAATCCTGGGGAGAGGGGAACTGGAAAGACAACTTAAAATAAAAAGTAAAAATCTTTCGGAACTGAAAAGGTTGTTTTACATTAAACGCTACTTTAAAATACTACTTAAAAATGTACATTTAAACATGAAGAATTCAAAAATTTGTAAACATTGTTAAAAATCTCACAACCATGTGTGTCTGCTTTCTTTTTCCAGAAGTTGTCACCCAAAGGTAAAAGTGAATCTATTAATATAAACATGAAATACTACAATACATTATACTGGCCCTATTTTTGGAAGTGGCAGAACTACTCTTGCTTGCCTTTTTAAATGCAGATCAGCACAGACATCCCAAAGGTGTAAGTCATCCGTCAGGACCAAGAAATTGCATGTGCAATTCATGTATCAACTATGTTTTTATAACAGATGAACTTAACTCTGCTTTTCAAGCCAAATAACTTACAGGTAGGTATAACTACCTACAAATAGCTGACCTAGCAAGACCACAGTCATACCATAGAAATATTGGGTAAATTCAGCCATAGTGAGCAGAAGCATTGTTCACTTGAGAAACTTTAAATTTTCTTCCCAGAACCTACATGCTGAAAAGAATTGTCATCCCTGTTCCACGTACGATTAAATTAAGACACAGACAATTTACATTAGCTGTACTTGATTGCACAGCAACTCAAATGGTAAAACCGGCAAAAAAAATCCAGATGTCCTGACCCTTCTGTTTTAACTATATACCAAATCCTCCCATTCTAAATTCCCATGTGCCTACGCCCATGTTGTTCCAATTTCATTCACTCATTATTAAAATTAACTGACATTCCCCTCCATAAAAGTCACCAGTTTAAAAGCGGATACTCTTAAGCACAGGAATTTCCCAACACTTTGCTATTTGTAGAAACTCATTTGCTTCCATATAAATGACAAAATAGCACATCACAGCTACAGCAGCAAACTGAACCTTAGAGACTGCTCCCATCTTACTCGTTTTGCTGCTGCTATTGCAGCAACTCATTTCACCTCTATCTCTCAAATTCTATATAGGGAAAACAAAAAAACCACTACTAATTTTCTTTGCAAAATGCATTAAGACGTACTAATTAACACTGCTATTCAAGAGGTCAGTATTATTTCAGAACATCAAGAGTAAGAAGCTACAAGAAGCTACCTGTACAACAAAAACATCAGATAATATTAGTATCAGGTAATATTAATAATGTCAGATAATATTAAACTCAGCAAAGAGTAAACAAATGGCTACAACAGCACTGGTTGATTTTCCTCCCACCATTATGTGTTTGGTAAACACACAGAAGGATTATTTCTTTTCACTTTTATAATTTCCAGTTTTAATATTAAAATAGATGGCTTTGGCTATTTTATGCTCCCCATAAATAAATTAATAATCCTCAAGGGAAAATGAGTGGGAAATTAGCATGTGTAAATCTATGGCATTATTAATGATGTTTTTGCTAACATTTCTGTTGAATATTTATGCTTCCTGTTTAGCACTGGAAATTTGTCTCCCCCAGATCTTGGTTTCACTCTTGGTTTTTTTCTTAGGCATTTAAATGGAACCTTTTGACATTTTTGTTTAGCCATGTGTAGCTAAGGTTTTTGGAGGCACAATAATAATACTGCTCTATGAGATGTATCATAAAATACACAATGTCTCATAAAATATTTTTCCAGTTTCTCTGAATGTGCAATCTAAATGTGTAGATCTTTATAGATACCAAACTTCATTACACTTCAGACAGTAACTGGAGAACTAAGTCTTGCAGAGACATTTAACAAAGGGATTTCCCCTTTCCTTCCTTAGGCACTAACCATATGTACAACAGATAGAAGCAATCAATTACACAATCCCTGTGTATAATTTCAACTCTCATTGAACCAACAGGATTTGACAAACAGTACCTTGCAAGGAAAGCACATAATTTTGCTTGCTAGCATCTGGCCTTAGGACACTTGTGGGTTTTTTCTCTTTTAAATCTATCGCTATATGGACTCTCCCATGTAACAGTTCATGAAAAACAGTTTAATAGCCATGAGTGAACTACTTACTGCCACACAAGCAGCACAGTAATCACTTGTAAAATCTTACATGGATAAAGAAACCAGTGTTAGGGAAAAAGCATTTAGCCATATAACAGAGAATGCTCTGGAAGCAATGTCATTAACACAAGACCTAGGTTAGTAAGGCAGCAGCAGCAGTGCATCTCCAGCCAACAATCCCTGGGTGAGGTACCGAATTCTCAGTTTGAAAAAGCCCTCTGATGGTCTGAAGATGGATATGTACAATTGGCTGAACAGGTACAGTATGAGTGTATTCAGCATACACAAGAAACTTGCAGCACACTCATTACAGAGTTATTCTACAGGTATATATAAAATTATGCAAGTACTCCAGGTAGTAAAAAATTGTCTCACTCTCAAGATAACACTGCTCAGAAAGAGGTTTGGTAGCAAAGCTAGACAAAACACCTTCTTCTCTCTACTTCACTCCAAGTCTCAGGGCACTTTCTTGAAAAAGACAGTGCATTCTTCATGTTACTAGCTTTCAAGCATAATGAGCGCACGAGAAAGCCATAGGGAGAGGGACAGAAACCAACAACAGCCCTTCAAATCTCCAACTCTTATGGTAAAAGCAGTAAATTTCAAATACGAGGTGTCACTGTAAAAACTGTTCTGAGACACAAAGCTCATTTTTTTCACCTGTTATACATTACAACAGACTTCATTAAAATATCACCTACAGTCTCTTCCCTTTTGGGCTGTGAACTAGAATTTAATCTCGGACCATCACAGATTCTTACTTTAAAGAATCTTTTATAGCATTATACAAACTTCGACACGTTACCCTGGCAGATCACTGCCTAGCTGCTAAAGCAGTAAGATGGTGCAACCAGGATAATGAATCACATCTTAGATGCTGGTGTCTAAAATCCATTTTCACTATGGCAATCCAGGAATTAAGTGTAATAAAGTAATAAAATTACTTTGGGAATGAACAGAGATAGCATCCAGAGATAAGGAGCGTGTTTTTTTCAGAACTACGTTTCACTCTTACTCCTATCATTAAGCCACAGTGTATTATTTTATCACCAATTCCAGTGGGTAAAAACCTAGAGCCAAAATCAGGAGATATTTATAAGTGCTCCAAAGCTGTACATCAAAATGAAGTGACTCATCAATGCAAACCACTTCTTGGTTTCTGTGAGATCAGGATTAGGACTGGATTATTCAGAAGTTGGCACAAAGTTCCTCCAAAATGCAGTGGTGAAATTTCACTCTCATTTACTCAAGAGGAAGAATAAAGCAGGAGTCAGCAACTTCCCCATGTAACGGGGGAGGCAGTGTCATAGCTAAAATGACAACATGGGAGTCTCCAAACCACATCCCTGCTTAAGGTCATACTTCACCACACCAGGTAATCCTACAAAAACCTATCAGGATTGGACAGAAAGGAAGAAATTAATACACAGTCATCTAGGAGAACAGGAAGAATTAGACTATATACTCAACTAAACAGGCAGGAGAGGAAAAACCCTGAATTACCACAAGCAAGGATATACCATACACCATAGGGGGAAACCCCTACGTTCTACATATGAATCACATTTGTTAATAATGAAATTATAACCCAAACCACAAAAGGTATTCTGTATTCAGTCTAACTTTTTTAAATAAAAAGATAGGAAATGGGGTCAAAATTGCTATTGTTTTTTGCACTGTAAGAGAAACCTGTCTCAATCACAGACTTTGTACATGTTTGTGAGATAACTGGGAGATCAGTTTTAGCAAGGGAAGATAACCTACCATTTGGAATACTAAGTATTCAAGATGAAACATTTTTAGACAGATGGTTTTCTTGGTGCTTAAGTCAAGAATACCTGTTTGGCATAAAATAAATGAGAAAAAAAACCAAACCAACCCCAAAATTCTTTGTACTAGAATTACCTACATTACCTGAATCAGAAGCCCTTGGTCCTTCTCTCATTCTCTTGTTTCTTGTCTCACATTTTGTTGTGAAGCCATGGGAACCATCATTCCCTGTGCTCCCTACACACCAACCAACATAATTTAAGTTGTGGTGTATTTGCAACATGAAGGAGAGTATCTCAAGACTCTGAAATGGCTTTATTTAACAATGCTCACGAAGACAGCTGCAGAGAAAACCTGCAGTCCAGTACACCATCAACAGTCAGGCTGGTTTCCACCTGTTATGCTACTTGCTAGGGTGCAAATTGGTGAGTACATTTGCAAAATGTAGCCTATGAGATGCCCCATTCCTGGAGTTGTTCCAAGGCCAGGCTGGATGGGGCTTGGAAAAACCTGGTCTAGTGAGAGGTGTCTCTGTCCATGCCAGGGGGAGGTTGGAACTTGACAATCTCTAAGGTCCCTTCCAACCCAAACCATTCTATGATTCTATGAAAGATCCTGTCTCCATCCTCCTGTTAAAACAGAATGCATGCTGCACTCCATACTCCTGCTACCCATATGCACATCCCCTTTCTATAAAAGCCTCCTGAAGTTGCAGTCATTAAATAGTGTGAGATACGTTATAATGTTTTATTTCACAGGCAAATGCACTAAATTTTAAGTGCTGGAAGACTCAAGCTGAGAATCTGCTCCTGGAATTTGATCCAAGTTTCATTTCTGCATTACCAATGCCCTCTGCATTATCAACTAGAATTTCTCAACACAGCAGGGTTGCTCCATGAATGTGGCAACATAGTCGAAGTCTAGGTTTAAAAAACCAAAGACAGTGAACTCTTCTTAAATTCTAAAGTCTCAACTAGTATTTTCAAAGGAGTGACATTTTTCATTTGGGGATAAATGGAAAAAAGATCTACCATCACCTTTTGTTTTTGTATACATGTCACACAGTGCTTCAGAAAAGCATACAGAGGAGTATACATCTCTCTCACTACTCTATTTTCTACAGTAGTTGAATCCTGTTTCACATAAAGCAGAATCACAATTGTTCCAACATGACAGTCACTTTTGATGTTTTTTGGCAGCAACTGCAGGAAGATTTCCGCTATTACACCTACAAAACTGGAAGAAAAGAGGCACAATATTAGGACAAATCATAAAACTCAATGGCACATTTTCACACTGTCTAAAAAAAACAGGGAATGGATTCTTGGATTTAAAAAGTCAGAGAATCCTCTTGCAGTCCCCTAGATGTTGGCATCCTAACAAGTGACACCTTCCCAAGAACTCCTTCCTTCCTTCCACTACATGTGCTTCTTGCCTCACTTCTTTGTTTTAGAAAACAACTGGTCAGTTTGATTCATCAGTGAACGGTCTCATTTTCTTGAATGCTTAGCATTTTTAAGAGATTTTAACATCTAATATTATCAAGTGATATCAACTCCCTTTTTCAAAGGGTATAATGACTTGCCTCTGCCCTCAGGGGATGTAATTTTCAGCCATTAAGTGTTTTACTGACTCAGAACTCCAAATCTAAACGATCTCACCAGAAAGGGAAGAAAATCAGCCACAAATAAACAAAATTCTCTCAATCAGCTTCAATTTTCAGATGCTCGTGCTAACAATTAGTAAGTCTTACACTCCGTAACCAATTACAGTATCCTGACAGGATCAGGAAGAACCATCAGCATTAAATCTCTTTTTAAAACAGCAGGAATCAAAATCTGATGGTAATTTCGTATCAAAATATAAAAAAAATAATCGCGCTACAACAAAACATAATCACAAAATACTTTGAATAGGAGATACTTCACAGAGGTAATGTTTCATTTCCTTCTGGAAATGTCAAGAGCTTTCTCTGGGGCACTAAAGACTGATCAAAGCCTCCCATTTTGCACAGAAAGCTTATTATCAGAAAGGCTTCTGCAAAATCAGGATTACGAGTCTGCTCTTTATTTTAGTATTTGGCTCAAATATTTACACCTCAATTTAGGAGTAAATGGCTTGTGTTAGATCACTCTGTTCATTAAAGGCCAAAAAAAAAGAACAATGATTTGCAATAAAAAGAATATATTATATAAATTCAGCATAAAAATAATAGCAGTTTCATAGAGTCAAAATCGTGACAATATCGCACGTTCACTTCTCTTCCTCTAGCCTCAGTCTGAAACAAATGCATTGATAAGTCCTTGTATCGTTACTGTGATAATACATGGTAGCAGCTTCCGGCATTGAGCATTTAAGGTACAGCTACCCCTATACAAAATGCTGAAGTGTCCAAAATATTCACAGCCTATTTGTATTTGCAATACTAACGGGCTATATGCTGCATCAGATTAAAGTCCCTCGCTTTTCCATTTTCCACAAGCAGAAGGTGCATTTATGCTATCTGTTTTCATGGGGGGCTTTTCGTCCATCCTGTTCTTGTCTCCTACCCTGGTTTCTCTTCTGTGCAGTGTTGCCATTCAGAAAGCAACACCTTAGCATTTGGTTGTAAATGTCAGGTCCATTCCATTGACAGTTCGTCCCCTAGACGTGACTGATATTCTCTGCGGTTAAAAAGGGAACTTTTCACTGATCACACATTCACCGCTCCCCACTTTATCTCATGGAAGCCAGCCTTTCACTGTGCTGTACTACTGATATGCTAACACTAAAGAGCAAATCCAAAAGATGTTTTCCTTGAAGAGCTTTAAAATTGAATAGGCACAAAATGACACATTAGAGTGTCTCTCTGCTCCTATTCATTTATATCAAAACCTTTATATTACTGAAAACTTTTAAACTTGGATCTGAACAGGGCAGGGGACAAACTGCTTGCTCTCTCACGCATTTGGTTATGGAATTTATGACTGAAGTTGCTATGATGCATTTGCCACCAATAAATCACTGTCAATCTTTCCTTCAGCAAGATACGGAAAGTAGAAAGTACAGTAATTTGAATAACGGTGGGAAGACCAATACCCCAGCAAATTTCTCCATCACTTTTGCTTCCACTGCCAAATTTGTCAATAAGAAAGTCCAGAGACTGAGTGAGAACTCAGCACTAAAACTTCAACCTTGCTTTCCACAATATAGTCTACTGACCTTCGTATCTTATCCCCATAAGCAGGGAATCACCCAAAATAAGTCTATACCTTGTGCAGAGCTTGTACGCAATTTAAACTCATACTTTGTGGTTTAATAGACCTCTCATATTCTATCAAGATTGCAAAAATAGAGCGAGAACAGAATAAACTCTAATCAGATCACTGTGGTCCTTTCAGAAACCTCTAACTACATGATCAAAGTTTCAATTTCCTGCACTTTTTGTTACTGATGAGCAAAAGTAAATGGTAATATACAGATATAATGAGGTCATAGACCAAATGATTTTATGCTATTTGGATACAGTATCCCATATCCCTCAGATAATAATCCATTGCTTCAGAAGAATGCAGTTTCTCTTGTGAAAAAGTCACATTCTTTCTGCTACTATGCTGTTCAGTCTTGCCTCTCTGAAAACTACTTTCAAAGCTGCAAAAATGTAAAAGCATCTTTCCCAAACTCCAGAAAACCTAGATGTGCAAGACTTAACACCTGAACCCTACTGAACACAAGTTTTCTAGAATTATTATTACCCATCATTATTTAGGAGCATGTTCAATGTACAACAGTAGCTTCTCTCCTTCTGCATTTATAAAGTTAACACAGTGGGTTTGGATTCCTCTTGTCATGCTTTGGCATTATTATAACATGAATAACAAAATAATAGTGCATGCACTTAAACAGAAAATCTTTTCTAAGTCTGATGTGTTTCCTGTCTCTCTTGAAATTTTGCCAGATAAGTAGTCTCCACTGGTTTGGAATTTAATACCCCCAGTCTCCTAACTGGCTTAGTACCATAGAAACTTACTCCTCCCATTCCAATACGTATCTTGGAAAAAATCTCTTCTACCAAGATCCACCAATTTTTCAGGGGATTTTATGACGCTCTTCAGGCACCAAAGGGAAGAATTACACTATAGTTTCTGATTTCTCCATTTAGACTGAGAGATGGGCACGAGCTGATAGGGGTGCTATACTAATCGTCCGGATCACAACCTAGCTAGAATGCACAGCATCTCCTTTCCAGCCCACGCAACTGCATTTCCTTTCTGAGAAAACCAAGGTACAGGAGGGAAGGTGACGCACATATGGGTCGCGCACGGGTACAGGGTCATGACGTGGCTGGGACAGACATGCAGATCTAGGGGCATGCGCTCTTTTAAAATTAGCACAGGACTTCAATTATGAAATTTGCTGTTACTATACTATGATGTATAATTTTTATTTTCTGTTAATTATTTCATTGTCATTTTTTCACATACTTTCTACTTTCCCCAGAAAAAGGTGCACAGCATATTCTAGATACTGGTGTTCTGAGTAAATGGATCATTTGGTAGAAGACTTCTTTTAGGCATTCATACCTATAAGGACACTTCCCAACCTTCTCCAGCTCATCTCCAAATCTCTCCCCTTGGATTGCACAAAGCTTGTAAAAAACACTCTGCACGGCTAACAGTTAACCTAGCTATTTCTCACCAGTCTATGCTCTGGATATTAGACATGACAAACGTATTTTCAGTCTCACAAATACTTTCCATTGCTCTTCTGTACTCTGTTAGTTAACAGTGGCAGACTCATCCTACTGTCCTGGTGGCTAGTAAATGCCTTCCTCAACCAAGGAAACAAGGTAAGCTGGGTCACAGAGTAGTTGCAAAAGAGCAAAACTGGCAACACACACACAAAAATCAAAGGAAAACACACTCGTTATTTTATTGCAGAAAAGAGTACAGAATGACCCCAATACAACTGTGGAAATCACCTGACTGAATCAACCAACTTCTCTAATGATGCCCTTACCTCCCAACAACTGCACAGTAACAACTACTCGAATATGCAATAAATCAAAATATCTAACAAATCAAACAAATTTAGGCTGTGTCAAGCCATACATGTGAGTCCAAGTTCCTGTTACCCCAAGGGCTTTACAAACAACAAAATAACTACTCCTAACGTAAAGAGCAAGTCAGAAACTACTACTGCTCTAGCTCTCTTAATGTAATGGTGAAGGATTTTTGCAGACCTTTCAATAGTCTTAAGATAAAGTAAGGATTTTATCCTAGCTGAAGTCAAAAGGGCATCAAGAAAAATGGTCATAAGTGCAGAACCACATCCATAGCTAGAAGTGACGACAGAATGAGGCCAAACTGCTTAAATAAGATTCTAAAACTGAGGTCTATCTGCCCAAAAATAATGGAACAGGTTAGGCATATCCTCTTGCCACATTTAGAAAGCTGTATGTATAGATTTAGATAAGAGAGGGATCCTCATTGCAGGAGAATTCATGCAGCCTTAACTTTGTGATGTGTATGGCAATTTCCCTCTGCAGGTAAAAAATACCTTTGCTTCCTCACAACATCATCTGAAACTTTATTACTGATAGGCTACCCATCTGAGAATGTTTTTAGCATCCCAAAAACCCATAAAGATTTCCTTCATAAGATTCTAGTCTTCCTACTAAATTAATAAAAACTACATCACTATTTCATTTACTGTATTCCATGACTAACTTTAAACTTATCTTACTGAAAATACCCATCCACTGGAGTACTTCGGTTTTCCTGAAACTGATTCCTTGTGTTTTCTCAGTTCCTACCTTCTGTCTAGAGGTCAACAATCATACCTGGGCGGTAGCAACCAAGTGTCCCTCCACGCTAAGGAGAACTGGCAAAACGTCATCTTGTCCTTGTCTGGATTGCTAAGTCTCAAGCAATACGCTACAAAGTGGGTCTGCACAGCAGGACCCAAAGGTGGTGTCTCCTCAGTTTCAGCCTTCTCTTTCTCATGTCTTGACTGTCAACTCCTTACACAAATGGAGAGATCTGTACAGAAGCTGCTGTGTTTATTCTTTACCCCAAGAATCATAAACTTTTTTTTTTTAATTTATTTTTAAGGCTGTGCTGTCTAGCAATATTTTCTTTGAAAATGACACTAACAGACAAAAGCAAGATAGAAGATGAGTGAAAAGAGGAACTACAGATACTATTTGCTTTGGTCTCAGACTCCAGAAATCCATAGCTATCCAAAAGTATTTTTCATGTTATGCAGTGCAGGATCACAGAACACGTATCTGAGAAGAAAAACATTTCTGTGTCATTGCAAACATATAAAGAAGCTTTGATTGTGAGATGGTAACATGCACTTTATCTGGTTTGCATCAACTGTTCTGTATGTAAGGATTTGCAAAATTTATGCCACATTAAATCCAATATACCTTCAGTATCTGCCCAGAGCTTCGCACAGGCAGGTAGAGGTGAACAAAAATCTGGTAAAAGGACTCTGCTGAACAGTTTGTCCCCTTCCATCAGTTTGTTTAACGGAACACAGCATTTACCACCCCTTGTATCCCAAGATTATCACAGCTAGAAAATAACTACAACATCTTATCTGGCGTTTGATTTAGCAAGATTTGCCGCATTCAACTCCCAGCACTAATATGAGTCAAACAGCATCACATCACTGGGAACAAGTGAACAAAGATGACTCAAGATTCGTTAATTCAATGGAACCTGAATGGGGAAGATATAAGTTGTATCCTACTAGAAATGCACATTGTGGTGGTCCCAATCAATCAGCCTACACATGAGAAGTACTCCAGAATTTAAGTCATACAAACAGCAGAAAAGCTATTTTTGCTTGCTGGCTTCTGCCAGCACTTCAGAAACAGCTGGGTGAAATTTCAGCCTCCATATCATCACAGCGTAAAGAGATGCTTATCTCAAATAGTTTAGCAGTCCATTTAGAAATAAAAATTAACCATTATGGCAAAAGTAGCACGTCTCAGAAAATAACCCTCTGACCTACTGCACATACTGCTTCATATTGCAAATGTGTCAAGTGTTTAATGTTAACGAAAAAAAGGCACAGCGCTAACACTTCTACTACTGAGACCTTGAGCCCAATAAACATTCAGCTCTGATCACTTCACTTTTGACCTTATGCCAAATCAACCGATTTTGTGATTTTTCTATACATTAAGAAACAAATTACTTATGTCTAGCTTATGGTTTTAAAATTAACTACATACTGAATTGCTGTGCCTAATAGGAAGAAATGTAGAACAAACTCATAAAAACTGTGATCTAGATAGGGAGAAGTATTTTTAATAGTAAAAAAGCATCGCAGACATGTGAAATTCAGCCCTTCTATCACAGCATCTGTGTTGGGAACAAAGATGGCTTTGCTCCATCTATGTTAGTAATGAAATTATTTTCAACATGAGTGAAAGGGAAAGAACCAGGAACACTCCTTAGCTCTGAATCAGCCACTGACACCCACAGAGGATTTTCCTAGCAAAAGATATTTTTTCTTTGGTTTTAAGTTCAAATTCATGTCATACCAGGTCACTAGTATGGAAATTTGCCCTTGTAATCACTATTAAATTTGCATTTGTATTCATTATTTCTGTGGTGTAATCCCTTAAAACTCCCACTCTGAAGAAAAATGCTACTTTTAGTTGTTTTGGGATTTTTTAAATTGATAAATTAATTCATCTGCTACAAGAAGAATAAGGCACTACCACAAATCTCACATGTTGTCTTTGGGACAAAATGGATATATTTGCAAGGCAGAATTTTAAACACCATCTATGCTGAGTAAAAAAGAAACCACAGCCTCTTCATTTGATACAGCACCCTTGTTTCCCTGACCTGCATCATTAAGGGTTGGTGAAGATACAACCACCTTAAGAAAGGATCCTGCTACTAACAACAGCTGCAAATAATCCATTCCAACCCTCTTTCAAAAAGGTCTCCCAAGTCTAACATTTTGTTTGACAGGATCAACATAGGATGCCTATGGAAGATACTTCTCCAGTATAGAGTCACTTAGGATTTGTGGTTTAAGAGCTTCTTGAATAAAAAGCATGTTTGTTTTTCCATTCCTTTGTTTTTAAAGGAATAAAGATATTACTGGAGCTATAAACTTGTCTAATGGCAATGAAACTATATAAGCTTTTGGAACCCACAGCATCCTGTAGCAAGGAGTTCCTCTGCTTAACTACACTGAGATAAAAGAAGAAACCTTTTCATTTGGAACCCAATATCTCATCTTGTTTCACTGTTTATTCTTCAACTAAAGAAATATTCCTTCTTTACCCTCTGTCAGCTCACTGAGTTGATAGGCCTCTAATGTCTGTCTTCATTCATATCTCTTCCAGCGTGAAGAGTTTGAGTCTACTTAGCCATCTCTTGCATTTTCATTCCATTGGTCACCTGCTTTGCCATTATCTGTGCCTAGACATGGGGCCAGAACCACACACACGATTGAAGATGTGGGTGCACCTCAGATTTACACAGCAGAGGTTTGTTCTCCTTTCCTAGTAGTACCTAGCATTCTGCCTTTTGATTAATACTGGATATTGAGGTGAAATTTAAATTGAACTACTCCAATAGCCTTCCTCAATGGCATCAGCTACATTTTACCCATGTAAGATCAGGACAATTCTTCCTTAGTTTTAGGCCACTAACACCTAATTAAAAAAAAAGCTACTTTAATAGAGGACTTTCTGTTGAGTATGAGCTGAAGTCTTACTTGACATCCCCAGCTGGTATCTAAACTACCATCTGTATTCACAAAAACAGCTTAGCTATGATGCACTGGACAGATGATAGCTTGCTTCTGTCTGCAGAGGATTCAAAACTGGGAGGAGTGGCTGATAGACAAGCTGGTTGTGCTGCTGTTCAGAGGGACCTTGATAGGCTGGGGAACAACAAAGGGAAATGTAAAGTCATGCACATGGGGAGGAATAACCCTCCCCAAAGATGACAAGACTCACGCCATCTTATAAAGGTGTACGAGTATCTGATTTGGGGAAGGGGGAGGAGTAAAGATGATGGACCCAGACTCTTCACAGTGGTGCCCAGTGACAGGCCGAGAGGCAGCTGGCACAAACTGAAATACAGGAAATTCCACTTAAAAATAAGATTTAAAAAATCTTATTCATTTTATATTTTATACAAAATGTCAACAGTGGTCAAACACTGGAACAGGGTGTCCGGATGGGCTGTGGAGCCTCTATCCTTGGAGATGCTCAAAACCTGACTAGGCATGACCCTGAGCAACCTGCTCTAGTTGACGCTACTGTGAGCAGGGGCTTGGACTAGACAATCTCCAGAGGTGCCTTCCAACCTCAACCATTATGTGAAAATAAACCCTACTCTAATAGCTAGCTCCTATTCAGTCACCTGCCCCTCCACCCATGTCACACAGCACCTGAGGTGTGAAGACAATATTCAACAGTACAGCACTTCCTTCCACTCCAGAAGCTGTAAGGGAAGTAATCTGTTGAACATGTAACAGGCAAGGAAAATGAGACATGGATGAAGGAGTGTTATTTTCAGTCTGGGTAGAGCTACTGCATAGGCTCATCTTCTCATGGCAACTGAGATAAAGATATGCACAATCCTTTCCTAAGAAGCCTTAAACTCTGTTAGGGGCTCAAGATACATTTAATATTTATTACTATTTGCAGCAGTTTAACCCCAGCTGGCAACTGGAACCACGCAGCCACTTGCTCATCCCCTCCCTTTTCCCCCAACAAGAAGAGTAAGAAGAGGGGAAAAAACCAGGATGGGAAAGGAAGAAAAAAAACCACACTTTGGGGTTGAGGTAAAGCATAGTTTCCAGGAGGATCTGCTCCATGATCTTGCTGGGCATAGAGATGAGGCTGACCAGCCTGCAGTTCCCTGCGTCTTCCCTTTTTCTCTTTTTAAACATGGGGATTATGTTTCCCCTTTTCCAGTCAGAGGGTTCCTCATTCTCCCAGTCCCTAACTTTGCCTTCTGTGACTTGGGTGGTGCAGCCAGAGCACCTGTCGGTGAAGATCAAGGCAAAAAAGGAATGGAGTACCTCAGCCTTCTCCATATCCTGGGTGACCAGGTATCCTGTTTCCTTCCAGAAAGGGCCGATATTTTTCCTAGTCTTCCTTTTATCACTAACATACCTATAGGAGTTTTTATTTTCTTGTTGCCCTTGAGATCCCTGGCCAGATTTAATTTTACCAGGGCTACATCTTTCCTAACCTGAACAAGCAACCAGTTCACCTGTAAAAAAAAAAGTCACTTTTTGACTATTATATACATCATCTAACAAGAGCAGTGAAAATGTAATTCCTTTTAGCTCTGAACCTGGAAAAAAAAGTTGAGATGACATCACCTTTTCAGTTGTTATTTCATGACAAAAATTCCTAAAATTAGATATTAAGAAACCAGATTCACTGTGACGCTTCCTTACACTGAATGACAGATAACTTAGATGATAAATGAAAGCTACGCTATTCTTTAAACAGCAGTTGTCACATTTTTGCTGAAGGAAACACTCAACTAATTCAAAAGAGTCCACCTTACACTTTCTGGAGTTCAGATAACTCCAAGCAAAATCTTTCAATAACTGTGACAAATACAGCATAGAAGTTGAGAAAAGTTATCTGCCTCAACCTATATCGTAAATCACTTGCACAGTGGCTATAACAACCATCACTTGACATGGAACAGAAGGGAGTCTTGCAGCACCAAACAGAAGAAGAGATTTGTGAAATATTATTTCCAAATAAAGAGAATCACGTATTTTTCGTGTGCACCTAAAGTCTTCTTTCTGAAAGGATGCTGCTTTTAGGTTTTGACTTACATTTGAAGATGACTGAAAGAAAGCACATCACCCCACACAATTCTTTCAGGAGTATATGGATTAGAACTAAAGTAAGAGCAACACCCAAGTTGATGTTAGCACTACAGTGAAAACAAACTCAAACACTACTGTGTGATTCCTTAAGAAATTAAGGACATGAGAAATAAACATTTGGTATAAATCACCTATTGGACCACAACAGATTATAGACAGATTTTGAATTATATGATACAGGTCATTTTCAATTATCAAAATGTATTTGCTTTAAAATTCCAGTGTGTCACTGAGAGTTGGAGAAGCTTCACCAAAGAAAGCAAGATAGCACAGGAAAGAAAAAAACAAGAGATCACCTCAAATCTGACAATTAGCAATTAGAAACAAGATCTTGGAGTTACAGTGCCACGCCAATGTCAGTTCAGTGTGCAGCCTATGTTAGCGATGTAAATCCGATGTCAGGAACTATAACCAAAGTAACACAGAAGAAACCAGAAAATAATATCATGCAACTACTGGAAAAAAAGAAAAAAAACAGAAAAGAAAAAGATGAGTTGCAGTCCCCTCATTCCCAAAACAGAGTAACAGAACTTGAAAGGGTTCAGGGAAAGGCTACAAGAACAATCAAATTTCTATTGTTCTGTACAATAAACAAGTAGGACAGGAGAGACAGCCTAGAAAAGAGGCAATTCTTGTGGACAAGGTTCCACATAATTTTGCGTGTCATAGCACAGGTAGACAGGAAGACTCACTGTCACTTCTAGTACAAGGACTGAAAGGTAATACCATCAAATAAACCCAGCAGGAACCAGGATCAAAACAAGCAAAGCCACAGTAGGTAGATTTGTGGAACTTGTTAACCATTCATGTTGTGGATGCTAAGAGTTTGCACGGCTCAAGGCAGGGCGTGGACATAAGTTGCCGGTTAATCAATACAGAGGAGCCACTTCTGACATTCTTCTGGGCTGAGTGTTTGGGAAAGCGCTCAGGAGTATCAAAGGCCCTAAAGTTCTGATTGTGGCCACCTTTGGAGAAAGAACTGAGTTAAATGGACTATTCAGCTGATGAAGCGCAGCTCCAGAATTTAAGGAAAATAAAATGTTATTCTTCTCCCAGTACTGTTGTTCAGGGTATTTCAAAATAAATCCTTTGTATCTTCAAAAGAATTCCACTAAATTCCACAGGGTCTCAACATCCAGAAGGGTTGGCTAACGTGGATAGATTAAGAGGAACACGGTCTCTGATCAAACACTTCTACTGCGCTAATGCTTGTAACACTCAACCAGGAATGCAGGAATATATTACTCGCTGCGAGTACGACAGTAGGCAAAATAAGTACATGTCGGGGAGCCCCTGCCCCTCCCCAGCAAATCCCACACAACCAATCCAAAGTAAGTGGGAAAAGTGAGCAAAAAGAAAATGGAATCAAGAAACTGAACTTTAAGAGAACAGATACATTGTTGTAAAAATGCCTATGTATGATTTTTGAGCCTTCATTACTGCCAGCCAGCACTGAGGTTATACCTCAATAGCTTTTGTCCCTGTCTAGTGATGAATCTAGGCCATCTGCTTAGCATGTGCATTATCATAGCATTCAGTAAGGTAAAACACTATTCTTCGTTTGTGGTTTGTTAACATCCTGTATTGTTATAATCTGACACTGGCCTTTTGACCTAGTAGGGGAATTTCAACTTTCATTTTACCGTACATTTCTTAAATCCAGAGACTTAGTCTACCAGTGCACACACCAGTCTCTCTCCCACTGCAAAACAATAATATTGAAAATCAGAAATCTTTTGCTTTCAGGCTTTTCCTCCAATAGCTAAAATGAGAAAGAAAAAACAAACGCAAAAAAAGAATACCCGATTGTACTGGTCTTCCTGAATAGATAACTGCAGAGCTGAAACATGCAGCCTGCCTCTGTTAAAGCCTGTTCGTAAAACCTGAGCAACAGACACGCAGAGGGGATTCCTCCTGAGGCTGATTCTCAAATTGACAAAGATGTGACATAGAAAACTTCATATTCAGTCCCCTACAACACACCGTATGATGGGAGAAAAAAAAACACAGGGAGGATTTTTGAGATTTTTGGTGCAAGAATGTACCAGAAGTAATGCTAATTACCTGAAGTTATTAGCATTGTGGTGATCATCCTGAGACAAGACAGCACTGCCTTAAAAGCCAACATTTATTCATTATGCTGAATTAGGGTGGATTTTTTTCATTACAGTTTATGACATAAATAAATACACTCAAGTAACTGTATTTCAAGACAAAGAACAGAGAACAAGAACTGAATCCCCATCCTAGTGCTTCTCTCATTAAATGACACTGTGTCACAACATGGCAGGCACCCAATCTAAGAGACATACATACAGGAGGGCCTACACAGACCATGTAGGCATCCTAGCGGACCATAGCAGCAGTTAAAAGATACACTGAAACAACACAAGCTTTGAAATGAACAAGATGATCTTCTGAGAATTTCCCGAGTCTCAACCCACGCAAACAGAAAGGCTTAGAAGTCAGAGAGCAGCACTAGCCAAAGCAATAGTATCAGGCAATTATACTTCCTCCATTTAAAACTCTGCTTGCATGGCTGAAAAGCTATTATGGTTGTGAATCTATCCATAAAAGCCAGCTGGTGTTTGCATTTTGGGAGTCTGAAACAGGAAGCTTCGCATTCTGGTCCTTGTCCATCTTGCCAGTACCTCATCTGCCTTTCCTGATCATTACAAAACCAGGCTCAAGTCGATCCCTCTATCATACTCCAAGCTCACCACCAACCACAGAAAGAAGCAATCTGAGCAAAGACACTCAATCTGCAGCTCAAGTAAATTCCTCTGAAAAAGCTCTAGGGACCTAAATCTATCTACTGCAGTACTAGAACCTTGAACTCCTAACAAGCTTTTTAAAGGAATGCAGGACTGACATTCTCACAAAGCAAGGTCTCAAAGACTGCTCTTATTTGGTTCATCTGCCATTTAATTGAATTTCTGGGATGCTTTGGAGGGGAGGGGAGAAGGACGACACATCTTCTCTTTGATCAGAAAGTATTTTGCTAAGCTTGTCTGTCCCAGCCTGCCTGGTTTTGCACACGTATGACGACAGCAGTCATCACTGACAGCAGACAAAGGCATATGAAGTCCCACTTCAAGAATTACTATTACCGCCTTTCCTATTTGTTCCTTTTTGTTACACAACTAACGAGCAGTATTTAAGAATAGAGCTGTGAGCTCTATATCACCCAGTGTCTCACCTGAGACAAAACACAGTAACTGTATATTTCAGCACAGTAACTTAAAATCTCTCTAGAGCAACTCAAAAGTAGTATGTGATATCTTCCTGAAGTATTTGAAGGAGAAGTCAAGGTCAGAGTTTGCATGGGGGCAGCAAATGGTTCAACAGCTTTTTATGTGGGGTTGCTTAATGGCTATTAAATGAGAATTTCTTAAACTTTTGACACCACTCACCACCCAGTACCATGAAGCTCCAGTGAGACACCACAGATTGATTCTGCCCTGAAAACATGAAAGTGTTTACCAGCTTTTGAAAGGAAAGTATGGAAGAAAGCACCCTTATTTCTCACTCCAGAGTGTCCCTACCTTTTAAGTGACCTCCCTCACTCCAAAATGAAAACAAGCATTGTTCCAATTTGAGCTACCTAGAGTGTTTGCCAGACCTCAGGTTCTTTAACACCACAACAAAAGGACCTCTTTGTCTTATGCCCACCAGGATGATTATATTGGTGGCCAAACAGCTTATGCACCACTAAGACTTACTCCGAAAGGTAACATACTACAATACCACCTAAGTATTTACGAGTTTTGGTATACATTACAACAACAAGTAATTATACAACAGCTTTTGAAAGAATCTCTGCAAAAAACCACAGAGTTTGTAACACTAACTCTGTAGCTCCTCCCTATCACACTGCACCAGTGAGAGTTAACACATGGCGATACCATTCATGAACAATGCTCTGATTTGATTTCCTCTTGTCAGAATACCTCCATTTTGCTTTCCCTTTTCTTAAGCAGACAGAAAAATACACAACATCTAGGTCCAGAACACAAATTTCTCCCTGGGAATCACAAAGAAAAAGAACTTGAAGGACCTATTCAGTTTTCCACCCATATGCCAGCAAAATCAGCAGGTCAAACTCACAGAACTGTGTCTCATCAGCAGTGCGTTTATATTGGTCTTCACAGTTCTTCACCTAAAAGAAGTGTGAAACAAAACTAATAGAGGTTAACACTTGTATTATTTTGTGGGTATATCAGGAACCCTTTTAGCAGTTTTGGTGTACATTCAACTAAGAGGAAATTGGAAACTGAAGTTTTGATACTGGCAACACTAAACTATGCAGACAGCTCTAAAAAAAAATCCAGTTGGATACAAAAAGGAAAAAACAACCAAACAGGACTAATCGTGCTTGTAAATGTATGCTGGACCTCCCGATGATAGATTATACCTACACACAAAGAAGCCATTCAAGTTCACCCAGAAACCTTGCAAAAAATTCAACTATTTCCTCTGTAAATACAGCATGCCATCTTAACCTGTATTACAGACAGTCATAATCCTTACCCTTTATTAATCAACCCTCCTTTCTTTACATTAAGCTGTAACTCTCACAGTAACTTATTTTCCCATTCAGGCTTACAATCACCCCAAATTTTACCACATAATGAAAACATTGACTCTAAAGTTCATAACCTTAGTAAGTTTACTTTCTGAAAAGGAATTTTTTAAAAATTTCTGTTGCAGTTCTTTATGGGTACTGAAGCAACTCTTCTTCTTGTAATGCCCTAACCACATTTTATTTACTATGGCCAATGGCCAGCAATTAAAGGAAAAATGCTAGGGATGGTCAGCATTCACCACGTACTGTTACCTGACTCTTTAGTAATTTCAGATTCTTGTTCTAATAAAATTCTGTAGCAACTTCTACACCAATAATTACGACAGTATAAAAAGTAACTTCTTGAAGACTACTACTCTAGTGCTCAGACAATAATTCAGACAGACAGTAAATGATCCATCTCTGCCATATACATATTTTTGCAGATTTGGCATGTTTGGTCACCACACTCATGTGACTAAAAAATACTGATTTATAGTAAGTCCATTAAATCTGTTGGCCATTCTATACATATGTAAAAACAATTACTGGGATCATTAGCAGGTACCATTAACTGTTAGTATAAAAAGGCCAAAAGAAGAGCCTACAGCCATTACCCTTGTTCTATTGCTCCATTCCCTGATCAAGAGACCCTCCCCATCTCTCCTGCAGGCCCCCTTTAGGTACTGGAAGGGGCTATAAGGTCTCCCTGGAGCCTTCTCTTCTCCAGGCTGAACAACCCCAACTCTCCCAGCCTGTCCTCACAGGAGAGGTGCTGCAGCCCTCCGATCATTTTTGTGGCCTCTGCTGGACCCATTCCAACAGGTCCGTGTCCTTCCTGTGCTGAGGACTCTAGAGCTGGACACAGTACTCCAGGTGGGGGTCTCACCAGAGTGGAGCAGAGGGGCAGAATCACCTCCCTTGACCTGCTGGTCATGCTTCTTTTGAAGCAGCCCAGGATGGAGTTGGCCTTCTGGGCTGCAATCGCACATTTCTGGGTCATGTTGAGCTTCTCCATCCACCAGCACCCCCAAGTCCTTCTCCTCAGGGCTACTCTCAATCCATTCTCCGCCCAACCTGTATTTGTGCCTGGGATTGCTGTGACCCAGGTGCAGGACCTTGCACTTGGCCTGGTTAAACTTTGTGAGGTTTGCACAGGCCCACCTCTCAAGCCTGTCCAGGTCCCTCTGGGTGGCATCCCTTCCCTCCAGTGTGTCGACCGTGCCACACAGTTTTGTATCATCAGCAAACTTGCTGAGGGTGCACTCCATCCCACTGTCCATGTCTGCGACAAAGATGTTAAACAGCACTGGTCCCAGTACCGATCCCTGAGGAACACCACTCATCACTGTTTTCTACCTGAATGTTGAACCATTGACTGCAACCCTTTGAGTGTGGCCATACAGCCTTATCCACCAAGTGGTCCATCCATCAAACCCATGCCTTTCCAATTTAGAGACCTCCTTGTCCTTCAAATCCTCAGAGACTTGCTCTGTGATTTCCCCAGGGACTGTGGTGACACTGACCAGCCTCTAGTTCTTTAGATCCTTCTCCTCATCCTTTGTTTTTGTTGTTGCTCTTGCTTTTTACTAGTCAGAATCACCATTTGTCTTTGGTTGCATGTATTTCATATACCAACAGAAATGAATAACCAAAATGAAGTGCCGTCCACAAGAAATCCAGTAATGGTGAGTATATCAAATGCTCCACATTCAGTGAAGCTTGCTTTGAAAAGTTCAGTTAGAGATGGTTCTTAATCTCTCAAGGAAGAACCACCATCAGCAGCATTTATGAGCCATTTGGTGCAATAATGACTTGTATTGAAAAAAATGGACTGAGCAGATATTTGTGGTAAGACACCACTTCTCTAAAATGAAAATCAGGCCACACAGCTGGGCACAAGGCAGATTCATGATCATCTAAAGATGCAGAGGGGAGAGACCTGTACTATGAACAGGAGAGACTGAACTATGGTGACAGGAAACACCAAGGCTCCCTTAAGTCCATCACCTATTAAACAATTACAAACAAGACTTCTAGCAGGCTAAAATCTCATTTGTCAGACTAAAATTACTTTCCTCAAGAATAGGCTCGTTAGTAATTATTAGAACTTTTTTGAAGAAAAAAAAAAAGTGTTCGCTCTTAAAATTACCTTTTCAATGAAAAATTACTTCAACACAGGTTTTGTGAAGAGATTCCCAATTGTTATCTACTTTCAGATCATTTTAGTTAACCCTCTAAAACCAAAAGCCTTTCTTAAAAAACCAAAAAAATCAACAAACCACTGATATTCTTGCAGGAAAAATTCACTCTAAGAATTACTCACTTTGGGGTTTTTTTTTGGCACTTTCTCCTGAAACAGTGGGTACTTAACCTAATCAGGGACAGTATTCAACTAGTTAAAACCACTGTTCTAATCCAATATGGCAAGAAAAAACATTTAATGCTTTTTCCTGGTTTTTCTTATCTTTAATTATAAGCACAGCCATCAGTTCACTCTTCTATTTAAATACTAATACATTATGCAATCCGTTGCACTTATCTGAAAAATGTTCTTCTACTAGTACCTATTAAAAATGTGCTGCAACATGGAGATACCAATTACTGGCTGTAACTCAGATATAGCCATGGTTGTTCTTACTCAACAGAAAATACAAGTCACCTACTCAATATGTTAGAGCTTTTGAGTTTTAGGATCACAGGCACTCGGGAAGTGAGTACTCCATTCTACAGGGTTTATTAAACTCATACAGTTTAGTGCTAATTTTTTAAAAACTTTCATTCTTCTGTTATAAAACTAAAACCTTCAATAAAATTAATTTTCCATTTCTAAAATGCAGGCAGGGTCATGAACCTCTGCTACTGCTTGACTGAAGGAAAAGACTGAGAAAAGGCTGAAGAAGGAAAGAGGTGTCTATCTCCTTTTGATGGCTTAAAATCTGATAAAAAACTGGCACTCAACCCTTTATATAAATCTTCACTTCAACATGTTTACACGAGTCTCCCTACCTGGTGGAGTAAGACTACTAAAGGCATACTGCTTTCCAAAGGTTATTGAACTAGGAGATCTGCAAACAGGAGACAACTTCTACTATTCAAAATTCTTTAAAACAGTCCTAGAACACAGCTACAAAGAGTTAAATCAACAGACCATGATCACAAATTGATGTTTATCACCTTCATCAGGCATATGAACTCTGCTGCGGTTCCTATGACTCTACTGACAGTAATCTTGTAAAAGCATGCTACTATAGTAGGAGTCTGAAAAACACCTGCACATGAACTAACACACACCAAACAAGACATTCAAGTGACTCTAGCTGAATACGCCTTTGTTCTGGTGAGGAAGAAAGGAGGCAAGCACCTTGATCAACAAGATGCCCAATACCTCAATGAAACCAAAACTTCTCTCCAAAATTCACCAGTCATCAGGTTTGCAAGGNAGGTTTGCAAGGAAAAAAAAAAAAAAAAAAAGAGAGATGTAAGCTTTCAGTTCAGAAAGACACAAAAAAATAAGAGCCTAAACTGAGAGGACTCAGATCCTATGTTAAAACTTTTCCAGACTTTGAAGTTGTACAAATCAGGGGTTTAGTCAGTGTGTGTCATTTACTTTTACTCCTTTTTGTAAAAGAGAAATGAGCCTTTATTCTTTATGTTAGGCACAAGTACTATAAAAAGTATAAACAATCCACTAAAACAACAGCAAGACACAAATATTCTTCTCCCTTCCCAGCTCCCTGCTCCACAAATATTTTTTCCCTTTAACTTAGTTGCTTTACTGCTAATTAATCTTCCTTGAAAATTTAGGTGAGACTTTAAAATTGTTCCTTAAAGCTTTTCAGATTTGGTTCATTTTGCAGTGGTTTTCTTATAATGTTGTTTCAGTGTAGTGCTATGTTATTTAGAAAGCAAATGAGGTATAATCAACTAACTTTTCATAATTATGTGTTAAAATTAAAGCAAACCAAAAACCCCACAGTATGACATGGTCACCAGCACCTGCCCTAATACTTTTTAAAGGCAGGATTGTCAGGGTTCAGCATTGGCAGCGCTACTTTATCCTGTATGATTCCTGTAAAGGCAATTTAAAGGAGCAATTTAATTTCCTGTTAAAATGCAATCAACTCTATGGTGAAGCTGGAATGGCTAAATCTCTGTACCTCTGAATAAAACCCTATGAAACTCCTTGCCCAGTAAAAAATATGAGCTCAGATTGAGTGTAATTACTGAAATCTGACCAGAAGTCCAACACCATAAAGACAGAAATATGACTGTATTTTGAAGTTATAGCACATCATCGTATTCTCATCTGAAGAAGCTATCCACCTCTGACAGTGTATGAGCCCCTGAGCATACGCTGAGCCACTGGTTTGTTATAATCTGACAGACAGCGCTTAAGTGAAAAACACACACAAGAAAAACCTAGTTTTAAAAACAGATGAAGACTTTTTGGACACTAATCTATTCAAATGCAATAGTACCACTGGGAATTGTTGGGGGCTGACACCATCATGTCAGCATACCAACGCCACAAAATGACGCAAATGACATGTTCTGCCCTTTGTCCCTGTGGATTCAACTTGTTTCTATGACTTTTGCTCAGATTTGGTTTGTCTTGCATGATGTACGCAGTGAAGACAGAATAGGCTGTAAGAGCAATCCACTTTGGAAACTGCTCAGCCATCACAGTGAAGATTAAAACTTTTAAGCATGCCTCCCAAAACTTAAGGTATAATGCGAACATTAAGTTGTGGGTTAATGTTAATTGAGTTTGTGCTGTTTCTGGGTTTATCAATACACCCTAAGTCATCCCACCCCTCATCTGGCACATGTAATAAAAATTGGTCAAAACAAGATCTGCTGCTTTCTCCTGTCGGACCACAAAGCCTGCAGCAAAATCTTAAGGGAAAATTAATCAAACTCCTATGCACAATTTATTAAATACTGCATATTCAGATTCACACACCCACACCTTGAAATGCAAGCCTCTTTTAGCTTTTGAAAACAATTAACAGATATAGATCTGATTCCAATTACACCTAGACTACAACTAAAATCGCAGTTTTGTACACTATGGCCCAAAAAGGACTTAAGACAAAAATGTTCTTAAAAGCCCTATGGTCAAAGATACACGGGAGCTAGTTACATAAACAGTGTTAGCTCTTCAGCAGACCTGGCTGCACACTTGCTGAAAAATCTGACAGAAGCTTTCTTTTTTAAAGTTCTCTGAGACTTGCAAAAGAAAACAGTAGAACGCTGGGAAAATAAAGTAATAATCCAGTGCTGGCTGTGCTGCATTTTAAGCACTGATGCAAAAGAACCCCAACACTCCAGCACAAAGGAAGTGCTTGGAGCAACCTCTAATCTAAACTGCTAAAAACTATGCCAGAAAGGTATCAGATTCAAAATCTCAAATTTAGGGCTTCCAAATGTATTTCCATGGAATGTTTTATAAAGAAGAGAGAACAGATGACACACGAAAAACTAAATAGTGTTGAAAACAGTAAGCAATAATTACAAACAAAAACATGTCTTGCACTCACTATTAAGTTATTTCTTAATACTGTACACAGTCAAAACACATTAACTTAAGCCAAACAACTAAAAACCTATAAAATGACCTAAATTTATAAGCACCCTGGAGAAAACCCGACAACCCAGTGCTCAGCAGCTCACCTCTGCAGTCGTAACTCCTGTCTGAAATTAGTTACTATCAAGAATAAATACAAGAGACAAATGATATAGTGCCAGAAAGGGTTTCAAACTGCACAAATACTACACATTTCAAGCTACAATAGGTACTAGGACTTCTGTATGACCATACATATTAAATGCTTGTACTTATTTCAAAACCGTGAAATGAAGGCCAAGTTCTCCAGAAGCTAGGGTTGCACCGCTAATTAATACCAGCTTAATGGTTAGCAGATTAACAGGCACTAATAAAAAAAAAAATTATAGTAATGGACTGTATTTGATCCAAGCAAAAGCCTATTCTAACCAATTTTGAACAGATCCACTCCCTTTCAGATTACACGATCAGAAGACGTAAAGTGGGTTTCCACATGTAGTTTTATACGCAATGGTGGGTGAAGAGGTTACCCTCCAGGTCTTGCTCACTCTGAATGCTACAAAACTTCAAACCACAGTGGCGTGCAAACCCAGAATTTATTCCACGCAGCTTCAGCAGCTGAATTCACTGAGCAAAAAACCGCGTTTCACATAATGTTAGAAACATCTGGGCAGCAGGGGGAGTATTTGGCTCAGAACTACACTCAAAATGTAGAAAACTCTGAATTTTAAACACTGCGCATAGCATTCCAAAGATAGCTGCCAACAGATCCCTGAACCAGAAAAGAAAAGCAATTCAGCAATATTATGCAACATTTCAGTGTCAAATGACTGCTCACTCTCAACTACAGTACTGTGATAGATACCACAAAATGCAGTGGGTTAGGTATCAGTAAGAAAATCTGTAAATATTTTGAAAAGCAGTGCATTTTCATCATATGCTAAAGGAAAGTGACAGGTACACACAAGGAAAAAAGAACAGCATTAAGACACACAGTAATAGAAAAAATGGTTCAACGTCCCAAAGCAAAGAATCCTGCTGGAGTTTTTTTCATAAACATTTTAAATTTGATGGTACAAAGACTGACTTATGCACCTAAATTTACAGTAACTGTCTTTGCAAAAAGATGACAGGTAAAACCACCTTCAGACAGGAAGCCAACTTTCTTCCTGTTGTTTAATCAACAATTACTAAAATGAGAATGCTTCTTTCTTCTTCACTTAAATAATGCTACAGAATTTGTGGAAGGATACATATGTAAAGAGAAACAAACAAAATGGTTAAATTACACATCTGGAGAAAAACATTTTGTGTGGCAGGAGTATATTCTATGGCATACTCTATGGGGGAGTGGGACAGCGCATGAGGGAAAAAGTGTTTCATGCAGAAAGCACACAGAGAGAGACTGCCAAAACTGAGTGTGGGCTTCTCTTACACCAGCGAATGTAGGTAAAATCCCTCTCGCTTTATAAAAATTCCAAAGTGTCATCAGGGGAGGAAAAACAAAAGTAATGATTCTTGCCATACAGGTAGAACATATGAAAAAATGTGTAATAAAACCTCTTTTACATGACGCCCCCATCTTTTTCCCCCCCCAAGAAAGAAGAGTATAAATACACTAAACAGCTTAATGACAACTTATCAGCTCTCATCACATTCCACAACTCAAATACTAGCATAGAGAGAATTAGAACACTGACATGATGTGCAAAGTACTGATCTTCAGCTGTATTTCAGCAGTGATGCTTATGACTGCAGCTTATGGAGCACCTCTATCAAAAGAAGAGAGCCTTCTGAAAACTTTAATAAAAGATTTAGAATTGCTGGGAAAAAGCAAGGATGTAAGTGGTTGATTTTGTTTTATTATAAGATCCTTTTCTATTTATCTATTTATTTTTTCACAAAACTTAACTTTTTCTCCCCCTTTTCTACAGAAGATTCATTTTGACCTTTACACACCAAATGAGAAAGAGGTGAGTTTAAATTTTCTGTTTTCAGAATAATTTATAAAGTATCGCTACTTTAA
>VXAK01014416.1:44724-83798 GCA_013399435.1 Arenaria interpres | reverse complement strand
GTTACACAAAAACAATTTACTTATCAGAAGGGCAGACAAAAAAGAAAAAACTGAATAGTTTGAATTCATTCTAGGGAGTGCAGTTTTTTTAAGATACTTCTGGTTTGGATTTCTATTCTCAAACATTAACAGGCTGATGTACAATATAACCTCATTGTTCTGTGCAATATGTAACACAAAATGCATCCTCCCTGTTCATCCTGCTTAATACGCAGTTGAATTCACAGGAAAAAATGTATTATGAATCATTGCATAAGATTTGCAGGAGGCAATACTGTTGTATTAACACTAACAGAAGAACAATTCTGAGAATGAAACTAGACTTAGAAATAGATTATTTATATGAAATCACCTATGTTTTATCTAAACTAGATGCAGAGTCTCTAATAGGTTCTGTTTAAAAAGTTACAAGTCTTCTATATCCCATCAATGATGAAACTCAGTTATGCTCTACCTAGTTCTTTTCAGGAACAAAATTCTACCAAGCCATTCTGCATATATATTCTATTCATGTTTTATGGTATTTAGTTAACACCTAAGACTTAGTTCCACAAGAATACTATGATTGTGGTTGCTTCTTGCTAAAAAAACTGCACATTAGAGTGCAGATAGTGTTCTAAGCAGAGCTTTACCACAGACTATTCACCACTGAGAGGCTGCTGATCTGTATGACTTTTCTTTTTAATTCAGTGTGCAAGTATACCAACAAAAAAAGCAAATTTTTTAGTAGGGAAGCAGTTAAAGTCTTTACACAAGTTACATTAACTACTCTGAACCTCCAATTAAATTTTTAATCCAGAATAATTCTCACTTAACAGTAACTTTGTTTCACTAAAGATTTAAAGCCAGATTCTGCAACCACTTCCTTATCTGAGTCATTTTTCTCATATGCTGGCAACATCAAGATGTAATTACCTCAGAGCTCCAGTGCTTAAATGCAAATATACGAGGCTGATTAAACACATACTGTCACTGAGTGCCTGAAATAGCTTGTAAGAGTGATGCGTAAAGTTATTTCTCATATTCAAAAGCCAGATCAGACACAGACATTAAACAGAGCAATCAAAGTGCATTAACTGAAGATAGCTCTAAAAAGCCACTGTAAAACTGACAGAGGCTTTGACTACTAACCTTTTTGCTAAGACGGAATTTCCGCACGACAACCAGGAGTAAGGCTCAGTTTTGGAGCAAATACTACAGCTCCATGTTCCCAGGAGATACAGGACACTGCAAGTGTCCTGTAAAGATTACTCAAATTTCAACAGCTACAATAATCTACCACAGAACTAAGGCCACATGTAACATCTTACAATATGACTTTAAGGGGAACAAATGAACATTGTAGAAAACCAACAGATTAATTCCTGATATAAGGATAAAACCAACAGGCAACAGAGCTTTTTTTAAGTTGAATCAATTATCCTCAGGAAACAAGTTATACATGTAATGATTTTACTGACTGTTTTAGGAGTGCAGCTGGCAAACTCTACAATGTTACCTGACAGAAATGAGCACCTTGGAGAATGAAATTGAAGATGAGGACGTTAGTACTCTTCTGAATATCAAAAAGAATCTCCAGAGTCTTATGGTATGCAATCTTTTTATCCAGCTTAAGGAAAAAAAAAAAAGAAAAAAAAAGAAGAAAAAAGTCTTTCAGTGTTAGTGAAAAACAATGCTAGAATCAGTGATTTTATACCTCAAGGTCTACCATCTCTTAAGGATATAGGATTTTATACAAAAATATCATAACATTAAATTATATGACATCTATTTGCATGATAATGCAATTAGTAAAACAGATTTGAGCCCTATTAGTTATACAAGTCAACATTTAAAAAAACAAGACTTTTTTTTTCTTTACTGACTCATGCAAGGTATCTTACACTGATAAAAACTTGCTTTTAGGAGCATAACAATTATTTACATATGCAATGGCTTTGAAAACTGTGCCATAAATTTATGACTGTAAAGGACTGTAGTATACCTTGGTACACTACAGAAACAAATTCCACGGCTAAGAGATCCTTGTATCATTCTAGAAACTCTTTTCAGCCTAGAAATTAAGATTTGTCTCTGCTGCAGTATTTATCATAGAGAGTGAATGTGTTTAGCTTGTAGTATTTTTATATTTACAAAAATCTCCTTTATAAGCAGACTCTTCATCATATCATCCCTTAAAACTTACCAACTGAGAAAAGCCAATCCCCTGAAATACTAAGGGTTCTTTTTTCTTAAAATAAAAGCTTAACATACAAAAGTTGATGTATTAATTTAAAACTAGCTGGCAGGAGAGCTATCATCAATCAACAAAAATATCTGTATTGCAGGACCTAATTACCCCAGGAACTGGATGCAAGATCTGTGAAGCTAATGACAAGAAGTTGTTTCCTGCATTCCACCAAGAACTGAGCAACTTTCTGAAATCTATGCTAAAACAAATCAGCTAATCATTTTTATTTTTACTGCTACATTATTTATTTAAATATTTAATTATGACTAACTTATATATTTTGCCCTGTGGCTTGCTAGCTTGCTGTCCATTTTGGGACCACTGTATGTTCTTAGTCTGGGTGGTAAGCCAGTCTATTCTAAGATCACATTTGATCCTTTTTGTAAGCCCTACGGGCTCAAAATGTACTTTGAAAAACTATTTGGTTCTCACTTTGTCAATATACTTAGAGAGACAACTATTTATTGAAAAATCTATTAAAGGTTACTTGCGGATATTTAATAAATCTCAGTAACATATTTAAAAACATGTTTAGAGTCTTTTTTATTAAATTATACTGTCTTTCTCATCGGTGACTTACTACTCTGTTGTGGTTTTTTTTAAACACAATTAAAAATCCCAAAAAAACCTTTACCAGTATACAAGCGTACAGGTACCAGACTCAAAACACCCACGGATAACCTTTTTAAAGCAATACAAAATGCCACTTTATGCTGGCACACAGAACAAGGTATAGAAGTAATAGTACCAAGTTTTTCATCCCAAAAAAGAAACCTAAAACCCCAAACTTTTTTTGTGAGCTGCCCTACCTAGCTACTCAGGCTTTCTGCTATATTTTTTGCAGGATACATTTTTCTTGTTGGTGTAAGCACAACATGTAGTTCTCAAAAATCTTCAGAAACAGAGAAATATTATTAAAGTAATAACTCACCTGAAATAACTATGCAGGTAACTGAGGTACCAATGTCCCAGAACACTTACACGGCCAGTTCTTTCCAGCAACAACCAATGTAAAATTGATGATTAATGTATAAATCCATGTGAACACCTACTTCAGTATATACTGAAGTATTCACAAAAATCTTTTTGTGGAACCTCAAAAATGTGCTTACTTCAAATGAAGATGGAGTCAGTCATGTGACACTGTACGTTTCATGCAGAAAGAAACAACTAAGAAGAGCATCTTTTACAATCCAAAACCTACCACTGAATGCTAACACCACAAGCTGTGATTGATGAAAGTAAGCCTACTACAACAGTTATCAGCCTATCGTTTGGCCTTTGATGTGTTTTGCTGGTGGGTGTGGTATGGAGTATTTCATCTTATACTTAAACACAGACTAACAGTGGAAAAAACAGCAGTTTTCTTGAATGCTGCAAAGAGAAAATAGGCGTTAATGCTAGCTTTCTGCCAAAACTGGGAAAATACTTACAGCCTGGTATCTGTTGCTCTACTTATCTTCTCCTCCCGCAGTAAAGAAGTGCTTTGTCTCCACCCACAAGGACTCAGAAAACCAAAATACTGTCAGTCATGCAGGCCACAAAGAGATCAGCTCCACCCTCTTCACAAATCAGATGCCTTCCAAATGACAGCCTGTAATAACAATAATGCCCAAATGCAGTATGACGTATGAGAAAAAAAGTTCATTCGTAAAATTTCTTCTACCTTGTCAATCTTCATAGAATGCTGCCTTTCTTTATATAGATTCCTTCTTGCTTGATAAATTCTTAAAAGCAGCATGCAAAAAGAATGAAAAAAAGTCTCATTTAAACAATTTGAGGCAGTATTTAAAGACATAGGAAGCACTGAGCCTATGAGATAAAGTCAAAGAGAGATCAGTCTTAAAAACACCCATAAGAATGTAAGAATGATATGAACGCTACTGGCTTCTGACTAGTACTGCCAACCGTAGAGGAATTTTAGTGTGCAGAATCTTGCAAGACCACCCATACCTAAGTGACCAGAACAATAAAACCAATTAAGGCTGAGCTGCATCGAAAGCCTCTAACCTACAGCACCCCAAAGTAAGAGCATCCCACATAACATGTGGCTTTGGAGACAAACATGTTCCAGTGTCGGGCCACGCGTGTTTATCTGCATCACTGCCCCTGCTCTCAGCAACCAGGAAGAGAGTACGAGCAGTTTTCATTGAACACAGTTCTGTTAATAAAAGAGGCTTCCCTTTATTGTCTGCTTAAGCACGAGACCTCAACTCCGAACATCTGGTAAAACCTACCTTGAGAGGTCAATCCATGCAGGTGGACACTCCACGTGGAATAACCATGACGTTATTTCTAAGTCCCTAACCAGTAAGCATTAGATAAGGCAGGAACAATCAAGTAATTCAGAAACGAAGAAAGGATGGTAAAGAGATACTAACCCATGCATTCATGAGGAAAGGTAGAAGCCGTAGCTCATTAATTTCATAAACAAAACACATGCAGTGTGAAAACATACACGTGGATTTTTGGGTTTTGGACTGCACAAACTGCTTTGGAGTTGGGCTGCAATATTCTGAAACAGCTGCAGGTTTACAGTAACAGAAAGCGGAGGCTTTGGCTACTCTGGCACTAGTTTTGGGGGTTGCCACAGGACTTCTGGACAGCAGCCATGCTCTGCTGTGGATTTTCAAAACATTTTCTGGCCGGTTTGCTCCCCAGGTAGCACCTCCAACAAGTGCTACAAGATACCTTTTCAGAGAAGTACCTGTTTGACTGTAAGGACTGTCAATATGCAGAGTTAGTTAAGGTTGCTTGTGTTGCACATTCTTCCAGTCATGAGGCCTTTCAGATTCTGATTAATGTTTTAAGTTGATATTTCAGTTTCAGCCATACATAACTGTACGGCACACAAGACGTTTGCAAAGCATTTTGCATGTCAGCAGTTGATGAAAGTTATGTCACGTTAGCAAAACGCACACTGGAAAAGCATGTAGAAACACTCCCCCCATTCTGTAGAAAATCTAAGGCAAAGGGAAGAGTAAAAAAACCTTAGAATTCAGTATTGCTACTTTGGCATGGCATTATTTTGCGAGCCATAGACCTCGCAGCATAGATACACATTCTTTTATGTAAAAATCAAGAGATGTAAGCAATACTGTTAGACTATCACTATATATGTTTGAAACACCTAATTTAAAACTACTGTATGGTTAATGAAGTATTCATTTCATTGAAGTTAAAAACGCCTGCAAATATGTACTCTTTTCACCAAAAAGTTCCTTGACTGAATTAGGTTTCAGAGAACAAGTTCTGATTAAAACAACTTGAAGAAGAATCACGTAACTGTAATTTTGCACTAAGGGCCACTGAATGACAAAACCCAGCAACAAATAGTAAGCACGGCAAAAAATACTGCAGCAGAATCCTGCAAAAAGCTGTTACTGTGGATCCAAAATAGACAGCATTGGTCACTTCACTTCTGTGTGCGAAGAGGTTTGCAGACTGCCCTGACATCACACATGATAAGAGCAGATACCGTTGAGGGTAACGTAAAAGCTTAGGCCAAATAAAAAAATACTGTTGGCAAAAGGGAGTAACTAGGATACCTCTACAGACAGTGAGAAAAGTCAGTTTACATTTGTTCAAAATGTCTATAGAAAAAACACACGATGGATTTCTCACTAAACCTCGCACACACAGATTGCATCAGTATTAATATGGAATGCAACATGTCACGCGTTCTAGTCAATGAATACTCTAGTTTCATTTGACAGAACTAGAATTGTAGAACTTCCCCGTTTTGCAAAACAATCGCTGTAGTCCATTTGGTAGCCCTATAAAATTTTCATAAAAAAAAGAGAAAAGATCTGAAGTTTAAAAAATATTGATAAAAACTCTACGTAAAGCAAATAAACTCTCCATATATTTTTGTCTGTTAAATTTGCAACTAATTATAGGTAAGTTCATACACTTAAATAGTAGCTGCAGGACTGGCTACCAATCTGATAGCCTTCTATGATAGCATCACCGGCTGAGTGGATGAGGGGAGAGCAGTGGACCTTGTCTACCTCGACTTCAGCAAGGCTTCTGACGCTGTGTCCCACAGCATCCTCATAGGAAGGAAGTGTGGTTTAGGCAAATGGACAGTGAGGTAGATTGAGAACTGGCTGAGTGGCAGAGTTCAGAGGGTTATGATCAGTGGAGCAGAGTCCCGTTGGAGGCCTGTGACTAGTGATGTTCCCCAGGGGGCACTACTGGGTCCGGTCTTGTTCAATGTATTCACCAATGACCTGGATGAGGGGACAGAGTTTACCCTCAGCAAGTTTGATGATGACGCAAAACTGGGAGGGGTGACTGACACACCAGAAGGCTGTGCCACCATTCAGCGAGACCTGGACAGGCTGGAGAGTTGGGCAGAGAGGAACCTAATGAAGTTCAACACAGACAAGTGTAGGGTGCTGCACCTGGGGAGGAATAACCCCATGCACCAGTACAGGTTGGGGGCTGACCTGCTGGAGAGCAGCTTTGTGGAAAAAGACCTCAGAGTCCCACTGGACAACAAGCTGACCATGAGCCAGAAATGTGGCCTTGTGGCCAAGAAGGCCAATGGCATCCTGGGGTGCATCAAGAAAAGTGTGGCCAGCAGGTCGAGGGAAGTCATCCTCCCCCTCCGCTCTGCCCTCATGAGGCCACATCTGGAGCACTGTGTCCAGTTCTGGGCTCCCCAGTTCAAGAAGGACAGGGAACTGCTGGAGAGAGTCCAGCAGAGGGCTATAAAGATGATTAGGGGACTAGAACATCTCTCTTATGAGGAAAGGTGAGGAACTTGGGTCTTTTTAGAAAGAGAAGGAAAAGAGAAGACTGAGAGGGGATGTTACCAATCCTTATAAATACTTAAAGGGTGGGTGTCGGGAGTATGGGGCCAGTCTTTTTTCAGTGGTGCCCAGTGACAGGACAAGAGGGAACGGGCGCAAGCTGGAACATCAGAGGGGTGTCTGTATGTGTGTGTATGTACACACAGGAATATGTACGCACACTGCCCCTATAGCCATGCATACACAGTCCTACCAGTGGCCCTCCATGCTCCTCAAGCAGGGAGGGGAGCAGTTGAGCTCTCAAGGGGAGGCTGCTGGTGCTGTTCACGTTTACATGCCTGTCCCTAGTCTGTGCAGCCAGCCACGTGTGCATGTATGTATAACGTACACGAGCTCTGTGTGTGTGTACCTGTTGGTAGCACATCTTCAGTCTCATTACTGGAACCGCAGCACTCTGTTACTTAAAGAACAATCCATATACAAGAACTGTATCCATTCTGTTGTCATCAACTCAGTTCTCAAGGATACAGCTATCACACCCAGTACAACACGTTTTCACAACAGAACCTCTCTCCCCTTAAGAAGGATTGTAAGTTTCACAGATATTTTGGTTTGCTGTTCAATTAATAAAATGGCTGAATTACACACACAAAAAAAAAGCTCAGTCACTTGTACGTACTTAAGGCTTCTAGCTTAACTGCCAAAAACACCCTGGTGATGATGTCTCAGCAAAAGTCCATACAGAAAAACAGTCCAGAAACGTATAAAACACTAACACATTGTGAAGAAAATTTATTGAAGTTTTAATAGTCCTGAAAAAAGGCAACACCATGCTCTAGCCTGGAATATGATGGCCTTTCTCCAGCATTCTTAGAAAGGAAACACTACATGCAGCAAATATTACGTGGAGCACGTGCCACAAATAAGACAACAAAACACCACCACCCTATCCCTCCAAGTTAAAAGATAACAACAGAAAATACAAGAGCAGAATAGCAAAAATAAAGATCAAGGACAGGGTGGTAACCAGCCAGTGATCTTCAACAACTTGAAAATCAACACAAGATAGGCTCCAGCAAGGACTCCACATACTAGTTAGAAAAACAGATTAAGGGAAAAAAAAGAAACAAATGGAAGGCGGTTTTTGTTTTAGAATTCTCTTACAATAAGAAGCTGAAACATGACTACAGCACTACACTATTACTGATGCATGAAAACACTACATAACTTAACAGTTTCCCATGCTTGTATGATATACAAAAATTGAGTAACATAATGAAGTGTACTATCTAGCTCAAATACACTGTTTTACAACACCACACAAAACCCAAGTATGTTACTTAACAACACCATAATTATCATAATATCACCATATTCTTACCATCACTCACAAGGAAGCAACTTTCCTCTCAATAGGCCACATTTTTCAGATTATTATGTATGCAGACAATTTTGTGAGGACTCATCAGTACAGTGATAAAGTGGTCTGTGGGTGAAGAAATCCAACTCCTCTATAAGCACTAACACGTGATGGTTTCTGAGACAGCCCACAAAAGTTGAAGGAACCTTGTTTCTGGTGACTTCTGTACTACATCACACTATTTTGTAATTTACAGCTTTGACACCTTTATAATGCTTTAAACATATTATCAAAAAGAGCGATTGTCACCAAACAGTTGAGTAACAGTTCAGTAATCCAAAGTCCCTCATTTGGAAGTAAACAGATTATTTTTAACCCTTCTACCACAAACAGTACACAGTAAACTACAAGCCACTTGGCAAATCCATGCTGAACAAAATCTTAAAATTACTAGGAAAGTATGCCTACAGAAAATGCACAGACTGCCAGTTTTCGTTTCAGAAAGTGATTCTCACATTGGTATACTTTTTTTTTTAAAAGAAATCCAACTTTTACTGATTTTTTAATTTTCTTTCCTAAAGACAGTTGTGAAAAAGGTGGGGGAAAAGAAGAAATCAGTACACATCAATCCTGAAACTAACAGGAAAAAACCACGTTAATAACTCCACAGTGTTGGGGTGGGAGTGAGGGAGCAGAAATGAGGTGGCATTGTGGGCAAAACAAAACAGATTTGGAAAGCTGTTAAGATAGTCCTACCTATAAGAAAACATCAACTTTGGTAAAAGACTGTTACAGATGGTTTAACAACAGCATTTAAATTGACAGGAAGCTCTGGAATGATTTTCTTGCTGCAAATATGAATACTACAGTTAAACATTTTACTAATCAGAATTAGATGTTACTGAAAGAAATCACCCAAACTGACTTCACATACAACCTGCCTCACAGTCAGTCACTGAACTGTTCACTATGTGGAGACTTCAACATCCAGGATCCATAACTATGTTGCTCCAAGTAGCTTTGCAGCAAGGTTTTAGCTTGTTGGTACAATTCAGATTTAATCTAAAAAAGAAAAAGAAAGATCGTGAAAGATCTCAAGGACGATGGTTCCAGATATCTGTGTTCTTTAGCACCAGCATATAATATGCACAAGCACATAACCCTCCTGGAAAATGGTACCAACAAATCTTACAGTTCCCTAGCAGCTGAGAGTGAGAGAAAGTGTTAAAGACTCTAAAAATATACTCTTTTTGTATGTTTGGGCATCTATAATGATGGGTCAATTGTTCGGTTAAATATTATTTTTTAAGCATCGTTTCAGTTCCTATAATATCTTTACACAGAAAATAACCATTCACTATCATTCAATGCAAATCTAAACACATGAACAAATGGTCAATTAGCAAGCCATTCTGTTTTAAAGTAGTTTTTGAATCATTTAAAAATGATCTCTTGCATGTTCTGACAGGAGTAAAAAAAAAAAAAAGGGATGTACTTTATTAAAGCTTAAGTTTCACATAACTATTTTGGAAATAAAATATATCTCTTGAACTACGGAGAGGAAAAGCCTGGAAGAGTACAGAGAAGTAAGATCAGCCTGCCCACTTCCAAGCAGGGACAGAATTAAGTGAACTATGTTTATAGCAATCAAGAATCACAGTAGCTCCTTCAAGGGATTTCTCTGTATTTTTATAACACACAGGGAAAACCTAATGCTGTCTTGTCATAAATAATTCCTATTTCCTACTCCTCTATGACATAAGAATCCTCCCACAAGACTACACTGTTGTAGAAAAACATCTACATATGTATGAAACAAATATAAAAAGTAAGACTGAAATGAACTAATGAACAACAAAAAAAAACCACCACCTTTTTAATATGAAACTCTCTTATAGGAGGAAAACGGCCAGCGACCTCCATATGCTGAGACAAAACATGACAAATTTTCATTCAGAACGTTTCAAGATTAATTTTACTTGAAACCAGCAATTTCCTATATTCTCAAGCAAAGATTGTAGGCAATAAAGGATATCCAGCTGTTCAGGTGAGGTCTTCAGCAAACCACTAAGTCTCCCCCCTGGCTATCAAACCAGCTTTGAGAGTAGCCATTAAGAGACTCCTTACTAAAAGCTCTCCCCCCATTCCAGCTTACCTTAGCTTCATGGTATGTTGCAGCTTGAAGCAAATCATTCCGTTCTGCTTTCTTAGCAAGCAATCTGAAACGACTTAACATTGCTGCCTTGCAAAGACGACTGGCCATGGAAGTGCCACTTTTGAATGGTGAACTAGAGTCAAAATGAAAAAAGAATAATAAAACTCAGTAACAAATATATTACAGGCATATTGCTTTGATCATCACAGCATTTTCTTCCCCTCCAATGCTTTGTGAATACGATCGTATGATTCTACTTCCACTTTGAATGAGCAAAGCTAATGCAAATCAGCAGCTGTGAGAATTTAAACAAGCGAACCAAAAACGGTTTTCAAATTGGAATTCAGCAAAACTAGGGTGTTAATTTGTTTTATGTGTTGTGAGAACTAACACATTCACCACAGAAGTTAACGGAATAAATACATCTTAATTCAATTCTATTTAATTTCATACCTTGGTATCTCACTATGAAGTTACAAGATGTCTAAACCAAAATCTAATCATAGGATGCATTCACCTAACACAGGAGAGAATCCCTCCCATTTGGGATATACTGTGGCCCCCATGCATAGCTTAAAAAATGATTACTCCAATAAACTGGCACAGGACAATAAGGCTAACCATTATTTCTGACACAATGAAGAAAAATTCTAACCTTTCAGTGGTTTTTCCATTTAACCCATCCACAACCTCCAGTGATGCATCTGACAACGACCAATTCAAACTAAGAAACCTCTGTTCAATGTCTATTTGAATTGGGTGTGCAGCGTTCACCAAGTAAGTATGAGATCTGTTGACCAGATAAGGCATGGGAAGCTCTGACGTAAGTGCATCATCAACACGCTGCTTTATAGCTATTTCTAGCCCTCTCGTATCTTGGCAATTTCCATTTCCTATTGAACAAAACAAGACCATTCACGTTTAAGTACATCAAATTTAAAAAAAAAAAAGCTAAGAATGCAGATGTTTCCATTGGTCCACATCATATTCATTTTTCTACACAAGATTAATGTTTGGAAAAATCAGTTCCAATAGTGAGTTGGCAGAACAAAAATTATTTCAGAGTTTCTTCTCCAGAGGCATCAATTGTTTTCATTGGATGCCTCATTTTTGGAACAATTATTCTGCATAAACTCTTCACACTCCTTGCAGAAGACACCATTAAAATATAAGCTGCAACACAAACTTTGATGCTCTACATTAGAAAACACGCTAGAGAGTTTGCCCACATTACTCCACATCCAACATTATTTCTGACTCCCTACTAAAAAAACATACTTTGATCCTGAGCATCTCAATGAACGGTCATAGAATTTCTATTAGATAGAAGGGCAACACATTATAGATGACTATGTTTACTTTGAATACCACTTAATTGAGCACATTAGAAGCTCTTCTATCGCTTTTAAGTAAAAGTGCCCAAACTTCCTCAGAAGGAACAGGCAGGCATTCACCAATGCTCACAAGATCTTTTGAAGCCGTTCAAAAACCTTGTTCTGTGTTAGCAAAGAAAACGCTGCTACAGCTCCAGTGTCCAGAAAACTCAGACATCTGTGTACTAAGTCTCATAATGCAAATACTGACAGGAAGAAACACCTGAAAACCTTCAGGATAACACCCATTAATTCAATTCCACCACACAAATAAAAGCTATTGAAATGAGTTCTGGTAACAGTATGGTCTTCCCGACTGCCACAAAATCCTGAGAATTCACTATCACCTTGGTAATCCCTGTTCCTCAACAAGACATCTATTTGAATGAACCAATACCAAGTCGGGGGGGACTGGAGACCACAGAGATGACACAAAATCCAACAAAGACTTTCCAATAGAGCTCGTAAGATACCGCAGCATAAAACTGAGCATACTAGCAGAGTTTCTTCCACCACTGCTCATTTCTACAATTAAGTGGCTAACGTTGTCACCTTAAAGTCACCAACTGACTGAACAGTCAATACAGCATTTGCCACACTTGGCATTTTCTCAGTATCTAAAATTTAATTTTTTATAAAATTAAATTCAGCAATTCAGCTTCTCTTACTCTAATACATGGTAAGAGAAATGCAATCTGGCAAGCTAAAACAAACCCACCATGACAAAAGAGTAAGCCTGAGTTCTACATTAGGTCATTTCAAAGATGAGATTAAAAAACAAAACACATTTAGTACCTTTTCGGAAAAATACTGTAAATCTTTAAAGAACCATCTGGGTTTAGGTCATGTTTTATAAAACGTAATGAAACTGGAACACGAAAGCATAAAAAGTAACACTGAAATTTGCATTAAGCTTACCTATAAGAATACTGTTGATATACACTGGTTCAATGAAGTGACTCAGCAACGCTCCCTGAATACCAACCACTTCCCACTTTGTTAATTTGTCACTAGCTGACATACTGCTTGCTCTAACAGTTTTAGGTGGACAACAAACGGTTAGGTAAATCTTGCCTTCTATAGCAACATGGAGACTCAGTTCTTCATTAGTTTCGTAAGCAGATACAGATTGCGGATTGAGACGTCTAAAGTAAGACAAGAAAATGAATTTCAGTGAGAAAGTATTCTAATCAGAGATTATTGTAAAGTGGTATCTAATACTGTTTCTCAGAAAACAACTATCAATAGATCCGGGCCTGATGTTATGCTCAGTATTTGTAAATTTCAGAACCACCACACTCAGCTGCTCAAGTGATTAGAATACTGAAATCAGTATTTAAATAAGAAACAGTAATTCAACCTAATCTTAGCCATCAGTTGTGCAAACATTAAAAAAGACCAGCATACGCTACAAACAAGCTATCACGTGTTGTTTACTTACACTATGACAGAAGTTACTTGGAGGTTGTTCATCTTGTGAAAAAGCAGCTGTAAAGTTGCTAATCTCCTTTAAAACATAACTTACACTGCAACTCTTCAAAATATTTAAAACAAGCAGATGCAACACACTAGGGAGACAAAACGGTGATCGTTCTGAAGCAAAACAGTTTTCCCCCTTAACTAAAGAGGGGTAAGAAGTCAAAGCCTAGCGATTTCAGCTAACTCTCCCCAACTTTATCATAACTTACAATGTTATGATCTAAGGTGCTTTTGCTTTACGACATTATTATAAAGCAACCATTTATTTTGGCTTAAGTAATATACTACTGCCTAGTAATAGTGGTTACATTTTGCTACTCGATGGATTGCTTGCAGTAGCTGCCTTCTAAAAACTATCTTTAAATAACTCTGCACACAAGCAAATCTGCTGTATTAGAAGAAAACACTTCTCAAGAGTTTGTCTCAAGACAGCACACACCAGAATTAACAAAAAGCAAGAGAAAAAGTGCTGGATCTGTGATCTGTCAACTATTACAGAGTAGCTTACAAACTTCATCCAGCCTCATCAACTATTTCCTTGCAAGAGCAGGCTGTGACATAGAAAGAAATCAAAAACCACCTGCAATCGTAACAGGAGGGGCTCTCCCAGTCAGCACATCTTGCATTGAACTGGCTGTAGCTTCCAGTTCACAAGTCTGCCCTCCAAGCACCCCAAATACAGTATGAAAGCAGCTAGCTGTCTTGTATACATGAAAAAGTTAGGACTGTATGACTTCCAGGGACATTACTCCATTAAAAGGGACACAAAATAACACTGTTCATTAGAATTTGGTAAACCAGTGACTGCTGCTGTTGAATGTCAAAACTATTAAAAAACAGCTTTCAGAAATTTAACAAAAGTTAGAAGTGTAAAGATAAGCATCCAAATATATTTGTCCCATCAAGTTTCTCTCATTACATTTTTTCTACAAAGCAGAGCAGGAGCCTACTGTTTCAATTCAAGGCTTTTCATACACTAGTCCTGTGGTGCAAAGGATGATACTAAGTCACCACACCCACTTGCTCAGTGGTTAAATTAATGATTTATTAGTATTTTGATAGTATCTTGGGAGGGAGGTGAACTAGTAAGTGGTGATCTGTAATAAACAAAGCATCATCTTGAAACTATAACCCATGTAAAAGGTTTTTGTATCGTCATGTTGAGCTGTATCTCATATACTTATCACTACTGCTCTGCACATTAATGCTAGAACACATGAAAAGAATCAGAATAGCTGCCCCCATCTTAGAAACATGGCACAATGCGTATTTTCCACACTCACAACGTGTTTGTCACTGCGAACAAATAAATCTTCCACTATAACATCTCTGAAAATACCGAGGTACTTACATCCGTGATTTTAACTGAGCAGTTCCTTTCGGAAGCTGATTCATGTAGAGAAAGATAGCTGTATTTTGCTTCAGGGTCAGCAGCTTTGAGCCTGGTGCTGTGCAAAATACAGATTTCTCTTTCCTCATTGGATTTTCATTATAGAACAGCAAAAGATGTCTATAAAAATATCTAAAAGAAAGCGTTAAGTAATAGTACATGTGAAAAACACTACTTTGCTTACAAAGACATGGACATTCACATTTTTCACATTTAATTCACGTGATTTGAAAATGATCCAGAAGGTTTATAACTAAAATGCAAGTGCACTTATATTTACATTTGCAAAAGTAAAACTGCAAGAGCACTGGTAACAATTTGTCACCATTCTCACCTCAGTAGAGAACGTCTTGCAATAACAATGGCATGGCTGTCATACAGCACTCTTCCACAGGGCTGATAGCACTGGCCGTAATTGCATTCTCCTGTTCCTAGAGCTACAACTTCATGCTGTCCACCTAAAAAGAAATCATGTATTTTTACTTGATTGCGGTGGGCTAACACTGTCTGGCTGCCAAGTGCCCACCAAGCTGCCATCTCACACGCCCTGTTCCCCAGCAGGTTGGACTCGATGATTTTAAAGGTCTTTTCCAAACTAAATGATTTTATGAAAAAATAAAAAGCTCATACATCAAGGTGAGGACAGGGAGATCGCTTACCATTTACCATCATGTGCAAAATAGACCAGACTTTATTTATTGCCAATTAGAGTACAATAGCAAGAAACAAAACCTAAACTAAGAACACCTTCCCTTCATCCCCCCTTTCTCCCCGGCCCGACTTCAATCCTGACTCTTCTACCTCCTCTCCTCCCTGCCTCAGTGGTACAGGGATGTGGGGAAGCATCAGTTCCTAACGCTTTATCTCAGCGGCTCCCTCCTCCTCGTTGTCCTTCCCTGCTCCAACACAGGGTCCCTCCCACAGGATACAGTCCTTCACGAATCACTCCAGTGTGGGTCCTCTCCCCAGGGTGCACTCCTCCAGGAACAGAATGCACCAGTGTAGGTCCCCCACGGGGTCACAGGTCCTGCTAGAAAACCTGCTCCAGTGTGGGCTCCTCTCCATGGGCCACAGCTCCTGCCAGAAGCCTGCTCCTGCATGGGTTCCCCACAGGCTGCAGCTTCCTTCAGGGCATATCCACCTGCTCTGGCCTATACAGCCTTATTCTCTTTGAGACAGCACAAGAAAATCCATATTATGCATATAACAGAGCCATCGGAACAGAGTATGACAAAAAAGGAGAGCTACCCTTTATGTTTATTTACTAGATGAGAAATGCATTAATCAAGGCTCTGTGGGAACACAAACCGCCTAGGTTTTCTACTCCCCCATACCCAGGATACAAACAGACTTGCCTTTTTCAATGATGAAGGCAGCCAGTGAACCGCCACAACTTTGGTACTCAGGATATTTGGCAGTCAGGCTGTTAAATACTTCTTTAAGCATTTCTGAAAGTTTCTGATATATAAGCTGTCTTCCTTCTAAATAAAACAAGAAAAGCCAGAAAGGCACAGCCAGGGGGGAGGGAGAGCAGGAAAAGAGACAGGATCAACCAACTGCCAAATTATAAACCTAAACACATAGTAAAAGCACTACTTATAGACACACACTTTGGGGATTCTGAAGATTATCAGGATGGAGGTAAGTAAATAAAGGACAAGAATACCTAAACACTTCATGCTTTTATCATTCATGATAATAAATCAGAGATATGGATCAAGTTTGATCACCTACTGCACACCGTATTCCAAGAAAGGACAGAAATAAGAGTATTTTGCCACTGAAGTAAACTGCTTGAATTTAAGTTGTGTTCATTTGTAGAACCACTGGCCGATCTCCTACTTTACCGACACTGATTCTTACAGCGTTCTTCAAAGAGAACATGTTTAAAATAATAGTAACTTCATAGAGATCATTTAATTAAAAAAAGAAAGAAAAATTTAAAAAGCAAGCATTTGCTGGGTAATTTGAACCAACAGAGAAAACCAAGATTATTCCTTACCAAAACAGATCCTTGAAACACGAACAGATTTTGCTGGAGTTTGGTGCTCAGCAGGAGTACAGGGATGACCTAAGAATTTAACAAAATTTCAAAGTGGCATGGACACTCCAAATTTCAAAACATCGATCTCACACTATTTCCAGCAAGTTAGAGTTTCTAATTCTCTAAGAATTTTCTTTTCTGATTTTGAAGTTCTTCTAGGTGTGGAACTATTTAGGCAGCAATCCTTAAAGGAAGATAAATGTTACAGTAACTTAATTCTTTTTAAAGTAGTAGCTCAGTGTTGAAGGCTTTTAATTATAAAAAATCGAAACCGAGGATCAACCTCATATTGCTGTTACCTAGTGAGCAGCAAATTAAGTGCAATAAATAAATTAACTCCTTCAGTATTCTCCACTCTGTGCTACAAACTGATGCAACTCCTAAAACACGGAAGACAAAGGAAAAAAGTCTCAGAACCTCGAGACAAACAGCTCTGCCCAAAGGATTCAAGAAAATTTGACAGAGGCCCTGACAGAGAAGCATTTAGTAAAACTATACAGAGATTTTGCATAGGAAACCTTTTAAGCCAAGCTTTTCAAGTTCTAATTAGGTGTTGCTAGAATATTTACCTGACTTTTCAGAAGCCTTTGCCTCTGAATGCTCCAAGTTAAGTAGCTCATCAAGAGCCAGTTTAGCTGCATTTAATTTAGATTCCTTCTTGTTTTTTCCCAATCCGGTCTTGTAGCTAACACCATTTACTACAGCACAAAAGGCAAAATAAGGCCTTATGATATTGCCTTTAAAGGAGAAAAGAAGCAGATACGATTAGTGAAATTAAATTTTAAGGTACTTTTATCCATAGCTTTATGTGCTTATATTCATTTCAAAAAAAAGAAAAAAAGACAATTTTAGCGAAATACAACTCAAACCTTTCACCTCCACAGGAACTTTGGTAGCTTTCTCTTTACACACTTTCAACACAGTTTTGGTAGCAGCCAGAATTATATATAATTAATCTGATCAAATTCTGTAGTAATTAATTATGAGACACAGCTGTGTAAACAATAAAAAGGCAGCCAAAGAGCAACATATGCAGAGATACCAACAGTAAAAAAACTCATCTGTATTAATGCCATCAAAGCTAACCGCAGAAATTCAGATTACTTCAAGAATAAGGAAATATTATTTTATTTAAGAAAAGAATAAGTATTTACCTGCCACACTAGTTTCTTTCAATTCAAGTTGTGCATGGCCCACTTGTGCAAACTGATGCAAGGCAGATACTGGGTTTATTACTCCCTGTTTATATCTTGCAATAAGCTCCTCTAGGACTTTCTTTGAAGGAAGTGCAGATAATGGGGGTGCATGGGCTGCTTTCAAAAGTAAAGATTTGGAAACAAAATTAGGAACAAATTTAAACTCTTCAGCAGCTTAAATCTGTTTACAAATAAATGCTTCTTAGAAGAACAAAAAGCAAAAATATTTACTCTAAAGCAGTACTGCTTTGTAGTGAATCCTACATTAACAATACCAGCAATTCTGAAACAGTGTGTACCTCCTCTTCCAAAAGCATCAAAACTTTTACTTTGAGTTCTAAATCCATTAACCTCTGAATATAGACAGATATCACATGTAAATGCAACATATATTCTCCCTCCCCTCCCTTGCAAACTGGTGATGAAGTAAAAGCTGACAGCAGATTCAAAAAAACAGAGCATGTGTTTCTTCATACAAAACTATGAAGCAGTGGGACTCCTTGTCATAAAATCCTGTAGGAGTTTTAGCAACCTACACATTATTCAAAAACCTTGTAACTCATTCAAAGAAAAAGAAAACCCCTCGGAAAGAGCCGCTGAATACAAAGACAGCACCTCTGGCTGAGGTGGCCTGGAGAAACCAGGGGGAGAGCTGCATTGCACACCCACCCTGACCCTGCAGGTTCCCCCCACGATGAACACATTCAAACCAGGACATCAGGTGGGTAGGTTTTTCAGCCGTCCTAGCCCAAAGCCCTTACTCTCTTCAGAGGGCAACGTGAAGCAAGCTGGCTAAATCCTAAGAGACTTCTGCAAATCCTGAGAATCAGTCCCAACGCAAACCCACACTTGTGAGTTTCATTCGAAAGAAAAACTCTTCCAAGGAGCATGCTGTATCTGGGACAGTTGTCTTTGACTGGATGATTTCCCACAGAATAACCAATTAACATTTCCTGCAGCATCTATTTCTATGAAAGATTGGTGTGTTCTTTCAGTTTTAAAAGAATAAATTAAATCTTTTTCTCTGTATCAACACCAGAACGAATGGAATCTTCACCTTCAGGGTCACCATATACTCAGGCACAAGAATCTCCCAGCCAAGAAGAATTAAAATAAACTCTTATTTCCAAATCTCACGAATAGCTGCCTTTACCTCAATACAACTATCCGAAGACACAGAATTCAAAATACACTCTGGGACATCTAGAACTGCAGTTAAAACTTTTCTCAATGACCTCTATGTAAACTCATGCAGCAATACATACCCTGTATTTTGGCAGCCTTTACAGCACTATTGAATGCACAACTTGGAATTCAGAATTAGGAAATGCTGCAGACTATGTAGCCCACCCTGCAAGAAATCTCTTGCTTTAACAAACTTCCACAGGAAGGACACAGGAAGTAGAGGAACAAGTTTCAAGCTGATGCTAAGGAAGTCATTTAAGAAAATACAGTGATAAGAAGGCACAGCAGAGGGTTGCAACCTTTCATAAAATAGAAAATCATAAAATTACTTTCACGAGCATTAACAGTGTATTTTAATAGCTAATGCCAGTGTATAAACTGAACACTATACCTGGATTTTGCATCCCCTTCGGTGCATGGCACCTCTCAGAGGCTGGAAGCTTTGGCCTGGCAGCCTCAGACTGAGGAAACTTCTCTGAAGGGAGCTCCCTAGGAGGCCGAGCTGGCAAAGTCTTCTTTTGTATGGGGTCAAAGGTGGGGATTCCAGCACTCAGGAACCAGCCGCTGCTGCTAGTCATTTTTGGTCAACCTGTGTTAAGTTCAACAGTAAAGTTACGAGAAGTTGAAGGTGTGCTGCCAGCCCCCGTCTCCTCAGCCGAGCCGTTTCCAGAGAGCACTAGGAACAACTCGCGCTCTGCTTCCCTGCAGGCTGGGGCAAAAGAACCCAGACTCAGCGTCCTTCCAATCAATCAATCAACCAAAATCAATCAATCTCTCCCCTTTCCCAGGTTCAAAGCCACTTCTCCGGTTCGTTAGCCACTTTCCCTCACGCTTTAAACCAAGCCTCCAGGCGGCTCTGCGCCCTCCCCTTGCAACCAGCTCGGAGGAGGAGACAACCCCCCCCAGCCGGCTCTTGAGGTAAAAAAAGCCAAACTACAGCGGCAAAGCTGACCCCTGTCAAGTATCCAGGCCGACCTGCAGCTGACGGCTTCGGTACCTGTTGTCCCGTGAGGAAACCCCCCCGCGTTGGGCTCGGCCGGGGCGGTTACCGCAGGTGGCGCACGCCTGAGGCGACGGCAGGGACCCTCCCTGAGAGGGTGGTCTCTGCCGGCCCTGAGGGGCCGCCCTCTCACCGGCACTTCAGCGGAGGGGATGCCTCCGCGCAGCACCCCCCCCCCGCCATGTTTCGGGAGGCGGTGATCCCCCCGCGGAGCGGGGCGGCTGAGGGAGGGAGGGAGAGAGCGAGCGCCTGGTCCCGGCGCCGCAATGGCCGCCGATCGACCTGCCTTCTTTCTCCGCTGTCGGGGCGGCTTCCTGTGCCGCCGTCCCGCCGGGCAGGGCGGCATCCCACACCGACACGGCCCGGACGGGCCGGCATCAGCCCTGCGCGGACTCCTTTGCCCGGGGAAGCACCGCCGGGGCCGCCCGGTCACCTCACGGCAAGGACACTCTTTACACTTCGAACTTTTTTTTCTTTTTTAATCAAGGAAGTTGAACAACAACAACAAAAAAAAAAAAAAGCCCTGTACAGTAGTTAAATTTTATTACAAGTGTAATAAACATGATTTTTTAGCACTAAGGCAATCACAGTTTCATAAGTTATATATATATATATAATTTACACAAGTCTACATTGACAAATCAATTACCGGTCACATCAACGAGGGGTTTGTGTTATGGCAAATAAAGTTTATGAAAATTCACAGTTAATCTGCAAGTATTTTAAAGATGCAGGAATCATATTGCACATAATAAAACAGTGGATGCTGAGGAGCAGATTTACAGTGTTCCAGCTATTCCTTCACAGAATATACATTGGTCATCATCATCATCATGCAATAACTTCAAATACAGAATGGTATCAAGTACCACGGTAAACAGTTACTCACAATGTAAGTTTTAAATAGAGTAGCAAAAAGCTGTTAGGTTTCTCTTTAAACCATATTTAAATTCTTATAATAAAACACTTTGATAAAATCAAACGGAATTACAGTTCTCACATTATACTTTTAGTATTCTTCTTTGTCTTTTCCTTTCTTTTCCTTCTCGTCCTGTAGTGCAGTACCAAGTTTCTTTATAAGGACCGACAGCACTTTGTCCAAAGGATCCATGACGCCGCGCTGCAGCCACTTTGGGATAGTAGTCCTCGCGTGGTGAAAGCCCAGCTTTTGGAGGATGTAGTCAACACCAACGGGATCGATTTTTCTCCCAGTCCAGGATATCAATCTAAAAAACAATCAATAGGGGACGCTCAGATCTCAAATATATAAATATAGCAACTGGCATTTGTATAAGCAAACATCCATTTTTACCAACTGAAGTCCAACAAGCATTGTTGCAAACTTAATTTATACAGATGAGCTGAAAATGACCAATGGAAGGTCCTCTCAAAGGAAGAGGATGCCTGAGGAGGCAAAAAACCTGACTGGGCTGCCTGCAGGTCACGCTGAAATTGATTTATTATTACTGTCAAGATTTGTTTGGCCTGGGTTGACGTGTTGTTTTGATTTGTGAATGAACAGGTGGGTGCTCCAGCAGTGTCAGCAGAGGTTAAAAACCAAACAAACCCTGACACAGAAGTGACAGAAAAGTCATTTTCAGTCATTAAAAGTGTACCCGAAGAGCAGTAAGCTGCTGCTGGACACACTATTCTTTCATGCTAAGTTTAAACTGCCACATAGCAACTAGTATATAGTACTTGTATTTTAAGGTGACTGTTTAAAGAAGCATTAAAATTGGAATGCTAGAAATGGAAAATCACAAGATGAAAAACCCTGGCAGAAAGTGAGCAGACTGTTGCAGGACAGTGAAACACAGCAGCCTGTGGTCCTTAGTGAGTTTCATTTTACTGTATCCTAATTTTGAAAAGCCTCCAACATCTTTCATCTGCATAAATTCTAATCTAGAAGTTAATTGATGTAACAGATAACTGAATTATCCAGCTTTTGTCGTGTCCTGTAGCAGGAATCTTTCACAGCAGCACCAGTGACCGAAGACAAATCCGTAACAGAGTCCACCTGATTCATCCTCTTAGGAGCTGAACAGCATCGACCTGGAAACACTTGACGTTTTCAGGACAGTACCAACAGAGAAAATGCAAAAGAAAGAGACTGCAGATAAGCCTGCTTCTTACCTGAGCGTGGGTTCCAAATGCCACGTATTGCACATAAATTCTCTCCAGTCGACTGTAGTGTAAGTGATGCTCTCCTCCCCCTCTTTGTCAGTGGAGCTCTCCTCAAGAACACCAACGGAGTTTTTCTGCCCCGGACGAGCAGCCAAAATGCGAGGAGGAAAAATTGCTACGAAATGGAGAGAGGGAAAAACCCCACACCAGTCAGTCACGAGCACTTGAATTCTCCTCGTACACCATTTAAAGAAACACAAGTACAAATTGAAAAAAAAAAAAAAAAGAAAAAAAAAAAGAGACAACCACCTTGTGTTTCAGTTTTACAGAATTTCTGGCAAAGAGTTTTGGTCTGAGCAAAGCATTAGTGAAAAATATTTCATGAAAACTATAATAGACACTGGATAACACTGGAACGTGGGATTCTTCCTTCTCTCTGCATCCATATACAGGGGCTTTCTTTCAAATGGATCACGGCATCCGACAAAGCATATCACATTCCATTAGCCTCTCCTCCAGTGCATACTGCGCCTGGGTGCTGGAGGTAACCTGCTGTACCTACACGGTGTAGCCTCGGCGTGCCCGGCAGAGATATGAGCTCGCACAGCTCCCTGCCCAGCGCTGACACGTCAGCGTTAGTGATGCCACGAGGTTTTTAAGTCTACATGCAACTACTCTGCTTCCAGTCTAACAGGAGCTGACTTAAAATCAGATCAAGTATTTCCTGAACAATGTCGAGAAGTGTAAAAATACCTCTTGGCTTTCAGTCTAAAGTAGCCCAGAAAATTTTTTTTGTTATTGTGTAGTAACTTCATTTAGCAACTGAAAGAGGTAGCTACCATATTGTAACATTAAGTCTACGTTTCAAGAACATTTAATACTACTCCTTCTGGCTTCAGTGAAAGTAGTTAGGCTTAATGTTTTAAAAATTAAATCAATTTTTAACAAGTCAACTCTATTGAAAAGTATGAAAATATTTACTATCAAATAGTCTCACAACTGCAGATTGTCAGACAAACGCAATCTCATCGGTAACAACTTACCTTTTTCTTTTTCTTTTAGATAAGCAGATACCAAGTCGTGCAGAAACATAATCAATTCAGCATCCATAGTTACACAAATGTGGTCTGTAAATTCAGTTACTACACTGCATTCCACCTTTGGTTTAACACTTGTATCTACAGTCAGATAAAAATAGTATCAATACACTTAAAAGTACATACAGCATACATAAAAGTACACAGAATTTGAATACAAATAATTTGAAAATGACATTGCTGTTACTGAACCAGAGACTCAAAAGAGAGGAAGGACCACAATTAACATCTTTTTAGCAGCCTCGGGATTTTTTTAACAGTTTTCCCACCAGAGTAACTTCTGGTATTTTATAAAAGATGTTGAAAATAAAGAAATACTACCATATAGCAGCCTTGATCATCCTCAAGGTGGAAAGTCAACCTAGAGCAGTATCCCTAGCTTGTGCTATGCTATCAATGCATGATTTTAGAGTATAAGAAAACCTGATGGCAGATTTTGCTAGTTTGGCTATTGGAAAAAAACAAAAAACAACCAACCAAAACTGAACAGGTTGACTTATCTAGCAGTACTGTCTAGGATCAGGAGTAAAACCACATCTCAGCCAAGATAAACATCTATATTAATGTCTTACACCTTCAGAAGTCTTATTTCCCACCAGTTCCAACAGCAGTGTGAAGACAACAGTTTGGAAACAAGAGCATACAATTTAGGTTCCTATCTCATATTCCCTTTTTCAGAACAGCCTTCCTCTCTAACATTTTAATAAAAATAAGAAAACTAAATCCCTAAAAACAGCCTAAGTGAAATTTTTGTATTCATTTCTATTTGTAAGTTTTTTTTCTATAGTGACCAGGCGCTGGACTAGATCTTCACTCTCTCATCAGAATTCCCCCTACATTTTAATATGAAATTGCATCCTTTCTTGCAGATCTGCAGTAATTCTCAGATTAAATCCTTTGATCAGCACGGTAGATTTGTATTTAACTCCTCATTTATGAGAAATAGCTTTGGATCAAGAAAAAACAAATTATGTTTACTGCACCTTGTAATGAAGGCTCTTGGGGCTCTTGAACATGAATAGATTTAAAATCCAGCTGCATCCTTGGCAACGCAAAGATGGTTTCAGTTTCATGGTTGTAACTGGAGCCACCTCTGAAACCACTTAGCAAGCTTGAGCTTTTCACTGTTGTGCTGCTCTCTGGGTTGTTAGCATCAACATTGCGAAGCAGGTTTAACTCTACAGGGACAATGGGAAATTCCTGAATTCAGTACTCGTTATTAAAAAAGATTATTCTTGTCAGCACAGACAGGTGACAAATTTTTACAAAATACATCTCATAAGATGGGAGGAGGAAATAAGTGTCAGTACTGTAACATCTAAGCACTTCTAAGAATCTTTGTTATTTTTTTGTATTTTACTGATCTGACCACCCTATCACAACTCTGTTCTAGTAATGAGCTTTCAGTTAAATGAGATATCGAGTGTATGGGTTCGAAGTGCACCTTTTGTGTTTGAAAATATGGTGTACTTAAAATGAAATAGATATTTCTAATTAATACAAGTAATATCTAAATTCACTGAGGCAGCATCACTGTCAGAAATCACTGTTGACCAGAAATCCAACTTTGTCACAAGACTTTTACCATGGTACACATGCAACATCATTTGAAGTAGTTTCCAGTTATTAAAATTGTGACAGGACAAAAACGTTAAGAAAGGTTACTATTTTATTGTAAAATTGCTGGTGTATGATTATTAAGAAGATTATATCCTTTATCCTGTTCCCAAAAGCCCAGCTACACGACGTCAAACAATTGAATGTTGGTTTTGTTGTTTCTATACCTAAATGCTCCGGATGTAGCAAAAGAGGGCTACATAAGAACATCTAACAGACAGCGCCTCTATTTGTGAACTTCAACCACTAAATTCTGTTGTGTCTTTCAAAAGGAATAAATATTTGTATAGTATGTCAATAATTTTAAAATCTTTTTTAAAAGAAACTGTCATCTGCTCCTTTCTCACTATGTGCCATATTCTGCTGTTCGCCTTTTCACAGAAATTCTATTAATATCATCTACTGATTCTACGGTTTGTGAATCGAATAGTGACAGCTGTATTTTAAGAATTCTTTTAACATTATCTTGAAAGTCTTATTTTCTAATTAACAACAATTTAAAGATACGATTCAAAATGTTTTAAGGCCTAGAAGCAGCTAAAGGTTTAAAAGCTTCAGGAAGATGAGTGATTTTCAAGTGTTAGTCCTAAGTGGTGACAGAAGACTAAAATATATTCCTAGTTCAAGTTAATTAATACATCCTTCATATACAGTGAAGTATATCCTCATGTTACAAGATCACAACTAGATGTGAAACAAGAAATTTTTTTTGCATACAGAGAAGACTAGAACTACAGTAATGCCAGATATGTAAACATCCTGTACACTAACAGAATATTTTGTGCTTTACTGCACAGTATGAAAACGGACTGAGCTCAGTAACACTTCCAGCTGTTCACCGTAAGGCTCTCAAGAAGAAGCAACTTCCATCATTTCAAATTCCCTTCTCCCTGTAGCCCACTTGAAATTTAGCAGCTTTTAAACAGCATGATCTGCACTGCCTGGCAAGCAGGCCAATCCCCACGCTTAATGAACATGAGTCTAACCTTCATTCCGTGTGGCTGTAACATAATTGAACCACTCTTTCACGCTGGCAACTCCATGTGGGGGGTTTTCATGGCGGCGCCGTGTTATCTTTGTGATTGTAGCCATAGGGCTCTCCAGGGCTCCACACGGTTTGGTGACCATAGTGTTGTGGCCCAAATGAAAGTCCAGAGTTTGGACAATATATGTGGAGTGTTCACTAGTACCTGCATTGAAGGTGTGGGAGGCGTCGGGGGAGAGAGGGAAAAGAAAAATGGAAAAAGCAGCTTGGTAAGGGTAGTAGCATTTCTCCTCTTACTCTCCTCACACAGGTATTTTAACATAAATAATTAGTATGGCAGTAGCATTAAAAACTGTTATAAAGCTTGTCAACAACAGAAAAATTAAATCCTCAGTAGCTACAGAGTAAAAATTTCTCAACATAAAGACAAATATAAGCAATAAGACCATCAAATTTAATCATACAAAGGATTACATAAACACAGACATGCAATCAAAAAGGCAGATGATCCATTTTTTAGGCATATTATATGGGACATATCTAGTATATTTGAAAACATACTTTGCATTATTCCACAGATAAAGCAAATTGTGGTAAAGACGGTGAGGGAATAGATTATTATTTTAGGTAAATGGTATATCTTGGGGGAATAATCTTGATTCAGACTTAAAGAAAACAAGTTTTTCTTTGGTTTCTTCTTACATAGCAATACAGTCTTAAAATTCATTTAAAAGAATTTAGAGAAGTGAGGAAATGATTTAAATTACCATCTTCCCAAACTTTCTGGGCTTCTGTCCAAAAGGCAATATTGGGTTCTTCGAGGTGAAATAAGGCCCACGATTTTGAGCGGAAATTAGGTCCATGAAAACAAGCCAGTGTCATATGGTTTCCATGCAGGCTCATGGATCCTCCAAATTGCATTCCATCTTCTGGCAATGGCATCTGAAATAAGGATATATGGCACCCAGACACCACTTTCAAAACTCCTGGCCAATGGCGATGATGGGCTGCATCCAAGACTGTAAAGTAAACATGCAATAGTAAGAACAAACTGCAGAAAGATACAGCACAGATTGCTGCCCTATTTCTATTTTTAATATGGAAAGCACGGAATTATGAGCAGTATTTTCTAATCTATTTCACGGACACTGTTTCATCTTTGTGATCTAAGGCGGCTGCAGCTTAAGAGTATCTGAAGAAGCATACTTGGAAGTCAATGACTCATTGTGTTCAGACAAACTATGGTTTCAGCTCACAATTAATAGAAAGTAAGAGTAACGTCACACTTCCACTGCTACTCAAAATAGAAATGTTTTTCTATGAAATAGTTTTCAAAGTCTATTTTGAAGTCTATTTGAACTCTATTGAAATAGCTTGAAAACTGCAAAAGATTTTTAAAATTTTTTAAACAAAAATACATATTTTTAAGTAAAACCCCAAAATAACATAAGTTAATTCATTATTATATGTCTGATTTATCATGGTACTCAAGGTATTTGCATTCTTCATTGAAAGGTTATTGCCACCCCAAATTTACAGGAAGAATGTACCGAGGAAACTATTTCAAGTCAAATAGATATACTTGCACATATAAAGTTGCTAAGATTAATTTTTGCAATTAAAACATCCTACTTGGGAAGTATACCATTTTTTTGTACCACTTACACTGCTCGTGTGAGCTTCTCTCCAAGTTGTTGGCCATTGTCTTGGGAGGGAGATAAGGAACAGGTCCCCAAGTGGACAAAGCTCGCTTGCTTGTATCAAACTGCTGAGTAAAGAACTCCTGGAGTTTCATTCCTATTTTTATTAAGTCTGGTGTAGTTGATCGTGAAATCATCACTTGGAAGATATCCCATTTCAAGTCCCCATGGACAAATATCTCGCTAGATATTAAAAACAGCAAGAACATTAGCAGTTAATCTATTTCCTACTGACAAAAAACACCAAACAATGAACCTTTTGCTTTCTAGCAGACACGTTTTTTGTTAGCAACACTGGACAGAAGACATCTAGGCAGAATTTGACCTTATCAAACATTATACATTCTTAACACAGGAGGAAGTATTACCTTTTATCAGACATGCTCGAGTCCAAAGCATTATACAGATTAATTTTCCATTCATCCTGTAGTTTCAGATCAGCATTACTGAAGATTCCCATTAAGATACTGGACCCCATATAGTCAACACGTGCTTCAGTAGAACCCATGGTAATTTGAATTTTATGACTGGGCTGTTGGTTGGGGTGTTCAGAAATATGAGCTGAAATAGAACCAAAGCAATGAAGTTTTTTTCCAGTGACATCACCCTTATGCCATCCACATGACACAGAAGGACTGAGAAAGCACTGGTTTTTTCCAGATGCACGGGGAGGTCATAACTCTGGTGTAGCACCAGAATACCTGGCCTCTTTCCAAAGCCAGTTTTGCTTTCCCCAGACCATAAGCACTTGTGAAATTCTAGGAGGAGCTGAAATTCTATCAAATCTTTCAGTTGTCATCTGTCCAGACTGCTGAAGGGGACTGGAGGGTTGCACAACTAGATAGTGTAATATTAGAGCTACCCTGAGACTGAATCAGCCCCTGATCAGAAAGGCTATCCCTTCAATTCAAAGTGTGTCTTGTATCAGAATGCACAAGTAAGCATCCGAAGTTTTTATGTACTAGCAGGTACTGTGCGTAGTCTTTAGTTTTTCACATTTATTGTGTGGAGTATATACTAATACCAGGGAGCTTTCCAACTTACCCACCATCTCCAGGGTATTAACATCTATGGTACCTCCAACAACTCCCCCTCTGGAGTCCAACTGGGATCTTCCTAAGCCAACAGACATACTAATTTCCCGATCTCTGCTACTACCCACAGACAGACGACCCTGGCTTTTCAAACCACTGGTGGTCCACCTAGAACAGAGGTCAAAATAGACAAAAGTTTTCCGGGCTGTCAAAAGAGAAACTGAAAATTATTTACTGGAAAGCAGTAAACAACATGGTTTAAGCACAAGTGACTTCAGGATTAAGCATCTACCAGTATTCGTGAGGGGCTTCACAGTTCAAAACTGGAAAAGTTAGGATTTTAAAGCTAGAAGATAACAAGCCATTAACAGTCTGTGGGTAAAATGGCCTTTCTCCCCCAAAACAACACCATTTGTTAAAACATCCTTGATCTTGTTTTATACTTACGTAGTATTGCCCATTACATTGCTCATATTCATTTGAACATTTAATTGTTTGAGGTTCATAGCAAATACAACCAGTGTTTCCCATGGTGTTCCTTGCTGGCTTCCAGCTTTATTTGACTTATTAAATGGAGTTGATGTTTTTGAGAGAGTATCTAGACAAAAAGTAGACAAAAATTTAAATGATTCCACATGCTAGGAAGAACTGCAGAATATATCCATTGTACATATGCAAAAGGACAGACTAACACCATATTTAAGGAGCAGCACAAAACTATGAGTGAGGATAAGCGAGAACTAGAGGATTTGCAATATGCATTGCTTTAGTTGTCATAGAAATTGATTCATTTTACACGTTTATTTTACTAATATCTTTAGGAGAAATTATTGTTATTTTGCAGTCATTCATGCAAGAGCATATTGTAAATTATTTAGCTGTTTAAAAATACCAGTGTATTCAGAAAATGAATTATTCGCATTTGGATATTCCGGTAGCAATTCTTTGTACAAGTGCCAAGTCAGAATTTCATATATTAGAGTTTTCTTTGCTCTTCTCACAAAAATCCTGGCAATTCTTTTAGAAGCCCGTACAAAATTGCACTTCCTATCAACAAGCCACTCTGCCAGCCATAAATCTTTCTCTAAATGTGTCTTCTCCAAAAAACGGTTCATACAAAATATCTTGCTTGCATTCTAAATAGACAAAATACCTGTCCTTTCTTTTGTCACAGGTATTTTTCTTGGATGAAAATAAATACCAAGTTCTAAATCTCCTATCCCTGTCTAATGCCATAAATATTCCACACAGCAAGTGCTACATTGCTATAAATTTGTAGTAAAAGAAATTAAAAGTTACTGTACTGCTTACGTAGAAACTACCTTTATTTAGACTTCTTAGTACGAGCCCAAAGTCTCAGATGAAATGAAATATCTGACCTCACCTGTGAGCTGTGATATTGACCCTCTGCTAAGAGCGTGGTAAGTGCTTGGATGAGAATAGAGACCCAAGAAGATGACAATGCAATCAAGTTAAGCTGGAGAGCTCATCTAATCCCAGCCAAACAACTCCTGTTCTAGTAAAAGAAATTGCAATTTTATATAAAAAAATTTATAAAAAGTATGGTAACAAAGTACACTTTGATTCATCCATTTCAGATATTTTCCATTCTCTAAGCCATCAGCTCTCCAGTCCTAGGCACAGTGGAAAAGAATATTTTATGGTTGCTTTCTACGAAAGAGTAATGACACACTTTTTTGATACAACTGATGGCAATACTTTAAAGGAATCATTGTCTACTAACCTCTCTGAGGCACAGAAGAGTCAGACACGCTCCTGGACCTTGTAACAGCTGGAGACTTTAAGCTGTGCGATGCTGTCCCAGGTGACATACTGCTGCTCGCATTATGCTCACTAAACACATTCGGTGACTGCGCCATGTGCGTAAAGGAGGCAGACTGGCAGGGCTGCTCCCACGTCCTACAGTATGCTTTGCGTGACGACTCAGGAGAGAGATGCTGGCTGACCCCTTCAATTGAATCTGGTGTTCCAGGACCCGATGCTACTAGAAATAAAGCAGCACGTGAAAGGCAGAAAAAACATTTCATTTTTGTTTGACAATATTCCAACATATACTAAGAAGTATTTGGAGAGTGTCAAAATAGATTTAATTTATCATAACTAAAGGTTTTCTACTGTCTTCATTAATATAAGTGCTTCAAGTCATTCAATTACATTAGAAATTTCCCGTTTCTTCTTTCTAGAATTTTCTATTAAACTTATTAGAGTGACTACATATGGAATAAATTATAATACATTTTAATCTAGTCACACGTGTAATACACAGGTAATAATGGTTATAAAATTCCTACTACAACCCCTTGTACAAAAAGGCTTTTCATGATAAGAAGCAGTATCTTACCTGGCATATTTATTGTTTGATCACCCAGGAAGAGCCGTCTAGCAATGCTTCTCCTGTACCAAGCCCTTGGGAAGGCTAGAATCTCACTGAGTCGCCGCATATCATATTTAAAAGAAGCAGATCCTATATCACAGACAGCTGACAAAGAAAAAGCATGTACACACAACTGTAAATTCTCAGTAGTAACAGGGTTCGGTAACCAAATCTAATTAATAGGTGTTCAATACAGTCAAATACTTCTTTACCCAGCAGTATAGTCTCTTCTGTAATGAAGAAGTAGTTATTAAACCCTGCAGTTTTCCCAAGGTGTTGCCATTTCTCCATACCCAGTATTAGATACAAACACACTTTATAAAGGCAAGATGGAACCTAAGAATATAACTATTTGTGTTGTACATCCCTCTGAGACTCCTATCTGAGGGCTTCAATGGCAGATTAATCATAACCATTCTGCTGGGTTTGCCCAGTAACTCAGGATCCCACGTGCAGTGGGAGAAAATAAATAAATAATAAACAAATCTTTAAACCCCACTTTTACTTCAAGGTTCCTTGAGTCTTCAGGAGTCCTGCTCTCACTGTAGCTTCATAGGTACCAGGTGGTAAGGTGGTGAAATTTGACAGCTAGTAAAAAAACAGACTGCAGAACTACACCACTGAGTTAGACATGCAGCAGTGCAGCCAGAATGAAGATAATAATACACAGTAAATATCAGGTTAAAACAAAGAAAATATCTTGAAGAACACTGAGGCAACAGCCTGCAATCTAGGAGATTCAGCTCTTGTTTTTAACACGCATGGTATATCATCTCCATAATTAATTGTGCTACATCATCCACTTTTGACTTTTTCCCCCCTCTGTGGGAAGACTGCTTGAAAACTAGACTATTTCTAGTTTTCATATAAAAACAGAAAAAAAAGGCGAGTGCCTGTTAAAGATTTTGTCCTATTCAGGTAAAATACCTGTTTCTGAAGAAAGGACTATGAAAATGGGCAATTAGTGTTTATCAAACTAGGTCCAACTGAAAGCTTAACTACTTATTTGGAATAAATTTAACAAAGTTCTATTATTATACTAGTTCATCTCTGTTGTAAAAAGTATTAAGAGATAATTCAACAATGAGAATCTGAGTTTGTTCACATAAAAGAGCACTCAGACCAGGGCACTGGGTGGCCCACTGAAGTTCATTCCCCTGTGGCTGACTCAAACAATTTAGGCTTTATCTCGGTTATAGGTCGGCCCTGGCCAACAGCCAAATGCCCACCAAGGTGCTCATCCCTTCCAATCTCCTGGAACGCAGGGCCTTGGCACACCTTACCACTGCTTGGGAAGACAAATGCCATAAGCACCACCATCTCCACTTTCTCCTCCTTTCCCTGAGCTTTTATTACCGAGTACAACATCATACGCTATGGAATGTCCCTTTGATCAGTTTGGGTCAGCTGTCCTAGCTGTGTCCGCTGTCAGGCGGAGTGGGAAAGAGGGAAGGCCTTTACACTGTGCAAGCCCTGTTCAGCAACAGCCAAAACATTGGTGTGTTATCCATACTGTTTCAGCCAAAAACTCAAAGCACAGCACCATACGGGCTGCTGTGAAGAAAGTTAACTGCATCCTAGCCACAGCCAAGTACAATCTAAAAATATTCAAGGGTTGCATTAAGTCACACGGACTCATGTCAGAGAAGGGTTTGAGCAAGCCCCCTTAGTTAAATGAAATTGGGAAGCTAAAAAGAGTGCATTTGCAAATAGGTGCTCCACGTACCATTAAAATTTAATGTATCAATCCCTACTTCATCCAAAAAGAGCAAAGATTTTACTACACGCTACAAGTAGATGGCTCTCATAACATCTACAAAAGCTGCTGAGAGTAAAGTTATCACTGGAGTAGCAGTTCTCTAATTAGCTGAAGAGATGGGATTAAAATGAAACAAGCATTTACCAGATATGTTTATCAATGTAGTATCTATCTTGCTGGTGGCTTTGCTCGCAGACTGACTCTCAAAAAAGGAGGAACCTCCTGAACGCCTTATTCGTGACAGGCTGACTTTCACAAACTCAAGGTTAATGCTCAAAGAATCCTTCCGGCCAGTGACCGAAGTTGGTTCCTCATCCACATTACCTGGAAATAGGAAGGAAAAAGTTTAATCTTCTGTGACCTTTTCAACTCTTCAGTTCAGAAAACCATGCCAAACTTGAACACTGTCCATTAAAGCAAATAAAAACTTGTTCTTTCTGTACCTAAGGCTCCTGATCCAGGGGTTAGAACAGTAACAGCAGATTTTTGTTTTCCAGCTCCATACGGATGGAACACGTAAAGGGAAAAGTCGGACATACAGGCGGTAAAGCTCAGGCCTGAAGAGCTGCTACTAGAAGTGGTCAAGTCTGACTGACTGCTGCTGTGCCGTGTTCTGCCAAGAGGGCTGCCAAGTCCAGGTGATGAACCTGAAGTCAAATATTTTTTTGCAAAAGTTACATTTTAGCACAAAAGCGTTTTCAAACATGAAATAATACTATTAACAGAAATATTAAACAGACCAAATGCACATCAATTTATGCCCTTGTAGCAGCAATGTAGCTTAAATATTCTATAGCCTTTTATAAGAGATGACTGAACTCACTTAACCAATGCAAGAAAGACTCCAATAATGCGTGAAATTGTTTTCCTTTTACAGGAAACTGATACAACATGAATAAATTCTTCTGAACTCACTAATATGTAAACTTCTAGCCTTAAGGTGTGTAAAAGCTTATCTTCTACTCTAATTTTAGACAACAGAACATTATATTTATTTACGCTATAAGCTGTATATAGTATAAATGTTTCTACACATATTACCTGGTGCTCCAGATTTACTAACTGAATTCTTTGAGCCACTCTGTGAAGTACTGCCACCAACTGACACGTTTTCTGATGTGTACATTGTGCCTAATGTTTCCAGTTCTCCTCGGTTTGAAGAGAAAACAAGATCCAAGGAAGGCAACTTCAACATACATTCAACTCTTGATACCGGCAGGCAACTGAACTTGATTTGAGAGGGCTGAAAGACAGAAAGAAAATAAAGGATTCAGTGAACAAATATGAAATACTAAAAATATCCCAACGTTGGCTTAGAAAGTGCTACATATTTATTTTTTGAAACTAAGCAAATTACAGCCTTTTCAGACTGGTTTTAGCATTATTAAGATAACTGTATACAAGTTGATGCAGGGCCATTAATTTCAGGGAATCCCTCCAGCACCAGGGCTTTTATTTGGACCTATTTTTTTAAAAATTTAGGCACAGGAAGCCTGGATGCAGCAGAGGACGTGAACATCCCCCTCTCTTCCTCCTGCCCCAGTCAATTCACAGCTCATCTCATGAGAGAACTTATACAGAATCACTTGAGCTGATGCTGAAAGCCTCAGCTCTCCTCAACACATTCTTGGCCAGATGAGCTTGCAAGTAAGAGCCGAGAGAGTCTACAGATTGTTGTGGTGAATTTTCATAGGCATAAAAAAGAAAAAAAAAAAAAGCATCTGTAAGAATATGTTTTTCAATTTGGGAACATAATCAGATTTATACCAGGAAAAAAATATTGTTTGAGCAAGGTGGAAAAATACAATAGCAACGTTCAGATCAAGCTCAAGTGCTCAGAATCTGTCTTCAGTAGCACTTTTCTCTGACACATGTAACAAGCCCAGACACATCAAATATTAAATAGTGTGAATAATGCCTTGTAGGTGATATCTGTACATTCCTACATTTTCCATATAAACTGAGAAGATCTTTAGTGATTATTTTTGTTTTGTAATGGTATCTATAAACAATGGATAGAAATACTAGTTATAAAAGATATTTTCAAAAGAAGTCCAAAAGAGACAAGGAAGAAGTAATGATTTAAAATGTTCAGAACTTTTGTGACTTTTCAAAATAGCTCATTTCTTTGGTCTCCATGTGACTAAAATGTGTCAGAACTTCTGCTGAAGTAAGTAATTTCATCATCACACTAGACATTAATATCTCAGCAAGGACACTTGAAAGTATTTATTTTTTAAAAAGCAAACTTAGAAGCAGGGATTGTCTCAAAGACTATGACTGGAGTTACTATACTGAATGTTGAGTTAAAACCTCACCTGAACTCGTACATAAACCACCACATCCACAGGGAAAGATGAATATGCTGATGTTGAGGACGATACTAACGATGTTGTAGACTCTTCTAAGGGATCTTGTATATCAAATTGTCCCATGTCTTCATCCTGTGAACTAACAGCTTTTAACAAGTACAAGAACTCATTAGAAAGTGGAATGTAAAGGAAGACCAGCTTAAGGCCACCAAAAGACAAAAAAGAAAAAGCACAGAGCACTAGAATACAAATACTACCTGTGTAATTCCTTTCAATGGGTGTAATTGGAATGGTTTCAAGAGCTTTCTCTAGGAAGTCCAGTAAGCATGGGCTGATCACCATTTCTTCTGGCAATGACTGGAGCGCAACCCATGCATACAGTTTAGCAGTTTTCACTCCACCACTTCCTTTCCCTTTGGCTGCAACATTTAAAAGACAAATTTGTCTAACATGATACCACTCAACAGTAACTGACCAATAAACATTAGAAGATAATTCATAACTAACAGCTGTTTCCTCTAATTCTCTGTATCATCATCTGAAAAAGCATAAACCAAATCTGTTAGAAAAAATTTAAGCTGTAAGTTTTCCCTAAGAAAACTGTAAAAGAACAACTGTTAGTCTGTCATGCTTGATTATAATAACATTGCACATGTTCTTCACCAAGCACTCATTGTCATACGTCATGGTCACCACTTTGCTTTTTAAAGAACAGCACTGAAATCAGACACACACAGTTCTTCCCCAAATCCACAATGCAAAGTAACCACAGCTGACTGGAAATGAAGGTGGAATTAGGAAAAACATAGACATGAGCCTGGAAAGAGTATCAGTTTAAAGTAAGAAAATACACCAAAAAATTAAAACTGTAAATGGCAAGTCCTACTATATTTATACAAAGAATAACCAAAGATTCTAAACCAGCATTTTTGTAAAACCTGGAGCTAGCCAGAGTATGAACTAATAAAAAAATTGTTGTCTTCTAAATCTGTGGAAGAGTCTAGCACTTGGATCCACACTCATCAAAACAAAAATATGCACAGAAGGTATTAGTACCAGCTCAATTACTGTCTCTATGAAATATAGCTATTAGAATGGAGATAAATTAACATACTGATTTTTAAATATTCCAAAAAAGACTTAATTTAAATTACTGAAATGGAGCTTAAAAATCCTTTATTTGCTAAAAAAATCCAAGGACTGAATTTTCACACTATGCAAACTATTCTGTTTAGTGCCTATCTTGCGCTTACTGGAGACGGAAGACAGTAAGACAAGGTGGCTTCCATTCCAGAGGAAAAGTAATATTAAAAAAGTAATATAAATAAAAATGAATGTATTTCAGAACAATTCAGAACTAATAAATATTCATAAAAATACAATGCATAAAGAAAGAAAAGTGATTGCAATCCCTAGTTTTGTATAATCATATAAATGTCTTCCAAGTGCAACTTCCATAAGCCCCCCACCAAATGTAGAGTTTACAGACACAGAAACAACAAGACTCAATAACCAGACATGACATGGTAAAAATTAAAAGGCAAAGATTGGAAAGAAGATAGGAAAATACAGAGCAAAAATTGAAAGTAGTAGTATAAACCAAGATTACAAAACATTCAGTAACCATAAAGAGGATGGAGTAAGAGGAGTAAGAACTAATGGTTCAACAGCATGGATAAGTGAGGAAGGTGCCCCCATTTCACTGTTCTCTCCCAGCATCTCCTCCGGCTTTATTAACCAACAAAAAATCCACAAAAAAGCCCCACACAACTATTTTCAGTTACTAATTTTGTTTGCTCATCAAATTTTGATTTTTGTTTTTAAAAAAGTGATATTCAAATGCCAAAGGAGAGAAGAGTGAATGTCTCAGAAGTTGGAGGTGCAATCTACATACCTCTAGATCTGACATGATGTAACAATGGACTCCTGCTTGAAAACAGGAATCATTGGAGATAAAACTTTAAATATTAAAGCTTGTGATACTCCAAATCATGGTTATTTAAGGGCCTGCAACAGTTGAAGACATTAGTCTGGTATTTTGATTAATACAAATATGTCTAATCAGCTGCTTCAGTACTGCAAGATATAACCCAGTTCCAGAAAGCAGTAATTTACACATTACTTGTGTGGCAGAAGGCACTTAAAAGCTGAAAGTGTTCTTTGAATAGCGTAATGTAAGGATGTAGGGACACACAGATTCATCGGAGTTTTTTTTTCTTGGATTATGAAGAATAAAGCAGTCAGCATTCACTTTTCATACAGATACTTGATCTTTGCTTTCCAGTAATACGCATTCTTTTGTTAAATGAAAACAGGGAGAAGGCAGTGACAGCCCACCACTGGGATGTGCTGACTATGACAAATATGACTGAGACTGGTTTGGCAAGAGATGTCTAAAAATGCAGCTTTGTGAACTGCATTCATACTTCTGAGATCAGGGTTCTGCAGCCAAAGGTAAAGACTTGATAAATACAGTGCTTCAGGTAATGTGCAGACAGATCTAAAGCTAGTAGATTACACGAAGAAAAGATATATTTCCAGGATAGTTTTAGAAGGTTATTGTCTATAAGTACCTGATGGGATGGGTGGGGGCTGGGGAGGAAGTAAGGTGTTAGTCTTGCTGTGGATAGTGCTAGATAAAGGAGGAGATGTGGCAGTATCTTTCATACCATACAGCTTGGACTCTTTGGAAAGGGTTCTTGGCAAAGAGGATCCTCGAGAAGTATTTGGCGATTCAGTCTTTAAAGTCTTAGAGTTGTAGTGCAACTGGAATGCAAAGAAAGATCAATTTACTTCATTCAAGTAGCTCAGTTTCTATACAGCAGTTTGGTGTCGCTCCTTCCTTTCAGTTCTTTTTTTTTTTCCTCGTTACTTACAAAGATACCATTGTAAGATACTTTATATTCCAATTCACATCCTATACATATAGGCTGTGCACTGAAATCTTTGTACAAAAAAAAGATAAATTAATAAACTAAAAAATATCTAAGGATATCTTACTAAAATATCTAAAAAAATATCAAGGAAACACAGAGAAACCAAGGAAACGAACTATTTAGGAAGAATGCCTAAAACTTGCGCCTCCACTCTGCTACATCATACACATCCTGTGCCACCAACTATATGTTCCTTGCTGCATCACCTGCTTCTGTCTTACTGCATGGTAAAATTATTCCACTGCTGAACACCAGCATACAAAAAGTTGCCTTAAAAAAAATAAAAATAATAAAATACTCCAAGAGTTCACAATTCCTCTATGTGCATACTACACTATCAATGAAGACACAGAACATAACAAAAGCTATAGAGAATGTTTAGCTATTCCTGAATTTGACTAAAAAAGCAAGGGGCAGGACCTGAACCATAATGATTATCCCTGAAGACAGCCTGGAATACTGGGAAAATGGACACACGTAGCCCTTCCACACTGAAAAACTAGATGAGTCAGGCAGTTTCAAGTGAAGAGCATTTGACTTATGGCATTGCCTCAACTGAACTACATGAAGTTTCCATGGAGCAGTGACCTGTTTTTCCTATTCTTACACCATAGGATTTCAAATGACAAATACAAGAACATTTCTGTTGAGGCCTTTTCTTATGAGGATGTAGAAGCAATGATTAAAAAAACAGGGGAGTATACAGTTTGACAGTGTTTGGGAGAACACTGTCTTAAAAAAAAAAAAGAAAAGGTTTTTATACAAAGACTCCAGCTGCTATAATAAGCAACACAGAAGACATAGGAAGAGAGTTTTATGTGTTAGTGGGCCAACTATTAAGCTGCCCTTCCCATAAATTACTGGCAGTGAACAGATCTTCCTTTATTTAACAAGGCCATGCAATATAAATTACCCATCAGAGAAGAAAATATCCAAAACAAATGTC
>VXAK01014416.1:1932-44693 GCA_013399435.1 Arenaria interpres | reverse complement strand
CTAATTTTAGACGCCAAACTATTAATGGAACTGATTTCATTATATAATATAACAAACTGTTTGTTATGGAGCATCATTTGACATTTTTGTTCTATTTTTGATGGTACATACAAGATCACTTTTTTTCCTCCCCTAAGAAAACGAGGGTAAAAGCATCTATCAGCTTTCAACATAGTATTACAGAAATCACTGTTCCTATTTTAGCAGTAGCTACATAACTGAAAAGAGATTTTGCCGAGGTGCTCTGTACGTATGAACTTTACACACTGTAACAATGTATTTGCTTTGAAGTCATACTTGAGCAGAGAGAAAGAGCAAGAGCAAGTGCTTCCCTGCCAAGTTATACACTTCTTTTACCTTTACATCCACCCCAGGAATATAAAACACTGTTGTTTCCACATCACTAGATTTTGTCTGTAGAGATGATGGCACTTTCTTGCCAGCAAGTAAGTGAGTAGTAGATGCATAATTAGTTTGAAATTTCTTCTTTTTTGAAGGAGACTCTTGATCCAGACTTCTGGAACTCCGATCATAGCTCCTAAAATAAATGCAATGCAAATTATTAAAGCAACCTTAATGCTCATATTAATAAGAGTATATTTCTAGTATTAAAAACCTAGAGGTGCCTGAAACAAATTTGTAGCATCAGCTATGTAAGAAAGCATTTCAATCTCTGCTTTACTCTTCACTTTCTGTGACCTCTATTACCTTTCTGTCAGGCAACTGGTTTCACCATTTTTACTATGTGATTATTTCAGGCAGTAAAATCTACAAAATTATTGTTATGTCATTAGAGAAACACATTCCAATGTTCTGTACTCCTACAGCCAAGTTCATCTACACTACCCAACCTGCTCTGTGAAAACTCTGATATGCAGAAAACACTTATCAATTTTCCTTCTCTGCTGTACAGCCTGTCATCTTAAGAGATTCTTTTTCCTTCCGTATGAATTCTTAGAAAAAAGTGTCTTGGAAGGATGGAAACCAAATTGCTTTCTAATTACAGATCTCCTATATATACTCCTCAGTAAGAAAAAGTATTTCTCGATTGTTCCTATTTCTTACAACTACAGTTAAAACAAGTAAATCTTGTTTCTTTATATTACACTTATTAAGAATTGTCTTTGTTGACAGGTAAGTTTCTTAAAATTCACCATATTATTTACTTTTTAAAATTTGGTATGCCGTTATGTAAAGCTGCCACTGGATCCCCAATCACATACACATGATAAAAGAATTTAAAAACTGAGGATGAGATCAAACCTCATTAAGATCAGAAGTAAAGCGCTTTTCTTGCCTCAGATAATTAAAAAAATGCATTTTATTACAAAAGATACATAATATCAGCATGCTTTTAGACTCAGAAAATAATGGGAGCCCTCAGATCATGAGAAAACACCTAGTAGCCCCATTATTAGTCAAACCATTGTGTGGATTCACTAAGTTGTAAAGTTACCTCTTTGGAGGCTGAAAAAAAAGAATAAGCCAAGTGCTTAGAAAGCCTAACATTTTGTTTATGAAAGACAAAACATGATTTAAAAAATAAAATCAGAAGAGAGGCATATGCTCATCTTTGCTAAACAACCACAGCTCCCCATGCCATACTTGGCCGTAACAATGGCAACTTACGGTGATGCTATGACATAATTACTACAAATAAAGTGATAGTAACAAACTAACACATACATCTATGCTTTTTAAACAGGTCAGTTCTTAAGAATCATTAATTATTGAGCATATGGTCATAACTTAAGTGATGGAAATAACAGATGGACTTAATAGATAAAGTCAAATTAAGTAGTCAGTAGCCTTAGGGACAACAGGGTAAAACATTTCTTACCTTCGTAAACTAATGTCATCGTGTTCTTGCTGAAGCATTGTAGGGTGCAGTACACATTTTCCACAATCAATTTCAACCCTGATATCAAGTTCAAAGTCAATATTTCTCTCTGTGGTTGTGCCAGTCACACTTCTGTTGGTAGGTGTTGTGGGCCAGCGCTCAGTGAACAGTTGGTGGACGGCAGCGAAGCCTGTTGCTTTCTTGCGAGAGGTGTTCCTGCACAGGCATAATTGTGGTTAGATATTATCGTGACATTTACCTGAACAGGTGGGCCACCACCTGTTGATCTGATGTCTGAACATCTGTTCTTGGCATTCTTAGACTATGTCTCCACTCAGTATATGATATTTTAAGAACTTTTCTGGAAAAGGCCTCATCTGATACACAGCAATACAGTGATCCATCTTTCATTAACACGTTAGTAAGTATCCTTTCTTAGTACAGGATACTACAAAGAATTAAGCCTTTCTTGAATTCTCAATCAAGAAAAGGAACAAAAAGATATATGCAATAATTTTCATATTTGTAAATATTTACATTATCACATGCACTTTGTGGAGGTATAATCACTGGATAAAAATGAAAGTTATGCTGTATTTGACAAATCTGTCATTTGGTCCCACTAAGACCTGCCTTGTGCCTCAAAAACCTCTCTTTCCCAGTTCTTTTATTCTGTTCCAAGCCCTGAAATTTCTAACAGTTGCCTCCTTTTCAGATCAGAATTCCCCCTTCCCTCACAGTCACCTCTGCTGAACACAACCTCCCTTGCCTTCTACGTACACACTCCAGGCAAAGTTCAATCCTTCATCAAACTTTATAGCTTTAAAGCTTCAAGCTTATTTTCTTAATTTCTGTGGTCTTCCTTAGGACCATTACTTACGGTGGTTTCCTATAAAAGTACGTCCTCTCTCTTTCATGGTCATCCTCCTTCTCAGAGTCCTCACTGCTTGATGATAAGCTGTCATCCCGGCGTCCTTCTTCAGGCTGGAAGGGAATGCCGGGTGAGAAGACTACTGGAGTTTTGGGTGAACCAAATACCGAGCATGAGCCTTCACTAGTAGATGAGTAATGGGAGGGACCATCAATAGTTACAGACAAAAGGTCCATTTCTGTCTCCTCTGGAAACTGATTATAGAAAGACAAAAAGATAGTAAATTTCCACAGATCTTTTTTCTATCAAGAATGCATTAGATAGCTCTGGAAATAAAAAAGGAAGAGCGCTATGAGAAACCCCCACTCCCAAGTTCCTCATAATACAGAGACAGCAGGTGTAGAAATTGCAAGAGGGATAATGAAAAAGAAAGAAATGAAAGCTTGGTGGGGAGCCGTTTGCCATTGCCTAGTGATCGAGCTCAATCCGTAAGTTAAATACGCATCATGCTCTGACCAATTCACATGATCAGAAGGAATGGAAACATTTCATTTCAATTTAAAAGAAGATTTTGAAAGAAAAGAACCAAAGATAGCAAAAATCATCATGAACCTCGCAGAGTGGTGAGGCCCCGGAGCGTTAGTGAGGTGTGCATGCAGGATGCTAACACAGAATGTACGGCACCGCTGGGCAGCTCGGGGCTGCGCTCTTGGGCAAACGTGCTTTAACGCCAAACAGACTTCAGGCCAGATTTCCAAAAGGGGCCTCCTGTTTCTCACACAAAGCATGTCACAAGTACCACACAAGCAACTTTTAAACACTAACTTCTTTAAATGCCTGTGAAAAACATCTAGAAGTGTTAGTTCAACACCAGCACTGCCTAACGCAGTGTTACTATCGACCTACACAGTCACTGCCTGCACATTCAGATTAGAGCTTTGCTGAGAACTGGCATTATAATGTCAGTAAGACTTTTTTCTTTTTTTATATTCAACATTTGATACCTGTGTTTGATAGCATTTTGCTATGCCAACAAAACTTAAGCTAACCAGGCTTATATATAACAACAACAAAAGGTAGCTTTTAAATATGAACATATTTAAATGTGCAAAACACTTTTCTATGATTTATTTCCACCTCTCTCTCAGAAATAAAACTTATTTCCTGGGAGCATGAGGTGAGTTGGAAGGGAAAAAAAGGTACATTACTATCTGTTGAGTTTGTTTTTGGGGAAGGGTTGTTTGTTTGCTTTTGTTGGTTTGTTTTGGTTTGGGGGTTTTGGTTGTTTTTGTTTTTAAGAAAAAAAAAATCTTTACTATATTCCCTAAACATATTTTTTAAAGCAGTTAATGGCAGCACCATTTCTTCTCTGCGCATTAAGTTTTGTCACATTCCATACTCCCTATTGTTTGAAAATACTCTTGTCTTACTCTACATTAAATATAGGCATTCCAACAGAAATAAAAGTGTGAGAAGATGTCCTCCCACATAGCAATTATTTTGTACTGGTGTTGGTGCCTGCAGTCTTGGAACACAAAGTAGCAGATGTAGACACCTGCACACACACAAAAATCCTCTCCTAAAGCATGTTTCAAGGCTAGATTTACATCACTTTACATCAGCCTTGATCAAAGTCTTCATAAATATACAGACATAATTCCAATAATTCATTTTACAAAAACTACCCAGTTTTAGGTCTACATAAGGGTGTAGAAACATTCTAAAAAGTTCATCAACAACCAATCATGGTCTTCTGCTTACTTTATATATTTAAATTTAAATATTTTCAAATTGGATATACATTCTGTTTAGCTGAGTGCAAAAGAGATGGAACATTGAAAAGCAGGTCCCTGTGAGATAAATTAGTTCTCTGGCAAAGAATACTTGCTTCTTCTCAGAAATACCTGAAAATACCCTTCCCCTGGACAGCTGGATTGTTGTGCAATCCCCAAAGCTGTTTTATTCAACTTAATTGGAAGTGAAAAAAAATAAAAATTAAAACAATTACAGGAATCTCAGCCATGCAAAAACAACGTAATAGGAACATTTTAAAAATGAGAAAACATAGCAACAAACAGCACCAAAGATTCAACAATCCATTTCAGACACACAGAAGGATATACCTGTGGGGTACAGCAAACTAATACCCATTTCCAAAACTCTAAATATATTCAAAACCAAAAAATACTAGATGATTTTTTGCACACTTCTGATAAAAATAGAACAATTGTATTACCATTATATGTATCAGCCTAAAATAATACCATTTTCAAGTATTTTTCCTAATGTTTCAATTAATTTCTGTGTTAAGAAACCCAAACACATCTGTCTTCTATCAAAACAAATCTATCTTCCAAAAATACATCCATAATCTGAGGCACGTGCACACACACGGAAAAAGACACACAAAAACATACAAGCAATTCAGGTCTCCCTAAGTACACCTATCTCATGAACCTGTGACCAAATGACACAGGGAATATAATTATATAACATATAAAGTAATTCTTACAGAATCCTGTATGTTGAAAGTTACTCTTGGCCCAGGAGATGCAGCATCTACATGGATATCTGGGAGGTCTTCACTGTCTCCAAGTCGAGAGCTATAAGCAAAACCAATACACAACAGCTTGTTGAGTTTTACTGTAGAATTTTACATTCATGCAAACATTTAACTACACAAATACATGGCAATAAAAAGCACACTCACGATTTTGTTATGGAAGAATATATAAAATCATAATTGAAGCACTTAGGATATGTGAAAAGGAAAAAGGAGGGGGAGAAGAGAAGGGAAAGCAGCTACACGTTACTTGGCTAGTAGACTATAGCTAGCTAGTCTCTGCTTATTTCTTTGTGCAAGTTTTCAATCCTAAACCAACATGCAGAAATTATAGAAAAATGAGACCTTTGTGACATTTGGGACATAAAGCAAGTTGACAGATTATGTATTCCCTGATGCAACCAAAATGAATTATTTGGCCTAATAATATACATGTACTACTTTTCATTCACAAAGTCCTCATCAAGTTTTTCAAAACTTCGTGCTTCTTATAGAAGAACAGAAAAGCCCTGTTATCTTTTCCATACAAATTCTGGTTCTCTTCAGATAATCTTGTGAAAAGGTAAAATGAAAATTGTTTTCATCTGACAGATCTTGAACTAGAACTTTCATGCCTTCAACACTTGCTCTGCTTTAATTTTCAAGAACACTAGATAATTCAGAAGAAAGATTCCTTTTCAAGGGCACCTTGAAAAATTCACTTTAGAGTACTTAGAAAGCTTTTTTTTTGAACTGGAATATCTTCTTTTTGATATTTTCCCATCTGGATTATTTATAAATTTCCATTCACTTCTACAGAAGTATTCAAATTTGAAGCAAATTTCTATTAAGAATTTCTGTTCTCATAGGAAAAAAGTCCACAGAACTCCAACACTACTCTCCACTTCCTAAATTTCAAGTCTTTTATATTTAATACATAGTAATGTAGCACATTTTTATTTCCAAACTTTGAATGCTTCAGCTGGATCTACAGTAGCAATAGACTCAAAGACATGTATTCTCAAAACAAAGAAAAACTTTACTAGGAGGCATCATTACACAACTACAGTTTGCTCAGCAGCAGAAAATTATCATTCACAAAAAAAAGAAAAGAATCTCCCTTCCTTCTTCTCATTACAAAAGCCCTTTAAGGCAGATGGTTGCAAATCAAGTGTAGAAACCAAAATGATTACACTATGCCATTTTTCTTTACATACATTTCTTCATTATGTCTTGAATGCAGGATTCTGTAGAAAACCCTAAGTTCTTGTAGAAGTGGAAACTTCTCATTTGACATACTACTAAGTCTGTCAAAAAAGAAGTTCCAAAAAAAAAGGTGAAAAGTTGCTTTTGGGAAAAAGCCTGTCTTCCAAAATGGATCTTCTCCTATCACCACATATAACCACTGCCTCTAGTAAAAGGACTCCTAGGGCCAAAGTCCAATGTTTCCTCCGTTACTTAAGCTGCTGTTGTGATCACAGATCTCAGGTTCCCAGAAGCTTACCTTGTTCTGTCCATTCTCTTCAGAGGCGGTCTTCCTGATGCTGAAATACTCTTAGATCGGCTATAGCTGGGTTTGTAGCTGAGACCCCATTTGTCTTTCAAGGAGGCAGCCTACAACAAAAATATTATTTAAATGCAACAACTGAGAACACACAGAAAAACTCTGGCAAGGCAAAATAATACTATTTTACACAGGTTTGCCAGTAAAGTAAAAAGACGGGTTTTGTTCTATAATATTTAAAATGCATCTCCTATCAGCATTTGCCAGCATCCTCATCTTGCCTCTGGATACATGTTCATTCTTCACACTTGCTGGAATTGGTAATGTCCTGTTGCCAGGAGAAAAATACACCCGGAGGTAATAATCTGACCACTTCGACAGGCATCTTTCCTAGTTACTGCTACAGTACAGAAGAACATGACCCTAGATGAGAGCACCTGAGAAAGCGCTGCTAACAGATTACTATTTGAAAGACCTCTTCTTATTAATGAAGCATCATCCTTGGAGCTCATGCACTAGGACACACTGAAAATAACGTTTTGCCAGGTTTGTTATTGGGGTCTGGGATGACAGCCAGATGTGTTTGTGGATTACCAACAACAGTGCTTGCTTTTTGTCAAGTTTCCTCTAGCGTCTATGCTTAGTAGCTTGTTTTCATTTTTACACCACCCAGCTCAGCAACTAGACTGTTTATTTATATATAAAACATACTTATAGAAAGCACACATGCCAAGTGGAATACAGTAGGTATCTGTCATTTGCCCCAGCAGTTAACATGCTTGCCTCTGCATCTGCATTCATCAGCCCAATAAAGAATCATTTTAAAATCTGCTAAGAGAAGGAGTAAATAACAACTTCAAATACACATTTTCTGCCTATTTCTTGTGAGCATGCAAATAAAATAATTTACATTATAGTATCTCTGAAATTTCATTTTTACTATTGTCATTATTATAAGGGAAAAAAAAACCTTTCCCCGCACTCTCCTAAAGCTAGAGGGATTGCTGAACTATTTGATATTCTTAATCTTCTTTTCCATTACTAACATCTTCTTTGCTTTAATAAATGTGCAGAAAAGAAACATGCAGTGCAAGTACTAACATTATGTTTAAAGTAATTCAACACTGCTTACCCTCATACTGGATCTACGTAGCTTTTTACGAACATCTCGGCGGATATCATTCACAGCCACCGACTCCAGTTGCTGATAGCGCTGAATTTCTTGATTTATAGTTCCTTCACTTGCACCTAATTTTCTGGGGATAAATCATGGTTGAGTTGTCTTACAAATAGGTGACATTATTTTCACGATTTCAAAATCTGTGTTGCAATGATGTTCTGCTTTCTCTGGGAATTATCCCATTTTCTCCTTTTTTTCAGTAGTTACTTATGACCGATGCCAAATACAGCTGCAGAAGAATTATTCTTGTTTCATGATACAACTTTTTGTCACGTATAGTATTTTGTCCTTATAAGGACTCTCAACGATTTTAAGGTTTCTGTCTCCAAGGGACTTAGCAGATCAGACAGAAGATGTAGAAGAAATGAGCGTGCAAGGAGACCCCCGAACAACAGTGCTACCATGATGCTAACCAAGGTGGAGAGCAAAAATGGCTGTGCAGCAACTCCCTTGTTTCAAAAAGCCCTAGTTGTAACAACTAGATTAAGGACCTCCTATACACGTTCAATCACATGGCAGCTGTTTAATTAAAAGCAAACACAAAGGGCAAAACTGAGAAGAAAAATCCTCCTGCTGTTAAGAGTCCAAAGCCCTGGCAAACCAACGACAGTCTTCTGTAGCAAATTACCTTCTGCAGAAAAAGCACACTTCTAAATAATTTAAAATACTCTATAAAGCCAGTGCTATTCTGGAAGAATCACAGTTTACTGAAGCATTCATAAACTGAGAAAAGGCAGGCACAAAACATAATTTTGATTCTTGAGCTTATATGAGAACAAACATTTAACCTAAACTCAAAGTTCAGACACAATTGCCCTCTGAATGGTGCCAGCAATTTCATTCCAAGTACAAGCAGTAAAATGTGGCTCTTCTTCATTATTTAACACATAATTACCAAGCTCTATATTCCCATCCCAGACAGATCCATTTATAGTAAGTCTGTCTTCGGGAAGGAAGGAGAAAAAAAATAAGGCTGAACAAGCCATAACTGTGAAAAATTAATAATCAAATTCAGAGAAGACGTTCAGATTAACTTTATGAAATTTGAAATAATTCTTTCTTAGGGTTTTCTCAAGTACAGCATAGGAGATTTAATTTTAAAGTACCTACAAGACGCAAAAATAGTCGATATTAATATTTTTCTTCTTCCAGTGAATGACACTAGGATTATTACAGTTACAAAGTAATATATTTTGTTAAAGTAATCACCACAATAATAAATCAGGAGGGAACTACGATTTTGAATCTATAGGAAATTGATTATAATCAGCCACTGTAATGCAGAACCAGAAAGAATATAGACTAATTTGACACTTGGGGAAGAACTTGAGAAATTAAGAGTGTACTTGAATATGTAGGTTTTTCTTATGGAATCCAAAAGGACAATTTCTTATTTTTATATAAAAACAATGATTTCCACTTGACCATTACAATGCCACAAGATATGTGACAAGAACAGAAAAGAAGTCAGCTGTAGTTTGTTATTCCCCAGTTATTGTTATATTTGTGCGAGTTAAAGCAAAACCCAACTTACTTTAAGTCATCAATAACTTTAGCTTGCTCATTGAGTTCTCTAATATCGACTAAACGTTTCACAAATTTTCTTCCTCGTTGTTCTCCAGTTTGGATACTAGAAGCTCCCTGGCGTCGATGATCAACAATCTCCTATTTAAAATAAACATTTAATTAATGCCCTCATCAAAAATTGGACGTTAGTGCGATTTAACAATAGGCAAAGTGAATTTCACACCTTAAAATTTGGACTAGTGCATGCAAAAGAATCAGTTTCATCTCAAAAGGCAGCTGATTGGATTTTTTCCAATGATCCAAACCCCATCATTCAATTAGACACACCGTAACTACTACATACATGTCCCCATGAGCAGGATCTGCCTGCTTTCATATGTGATCTGCTAGACTGAAGAGAATCACACTTCGCTGACCCCAATAGATATTCTACAGGAACAGAGTATCGATGGTTTGGGGGGCTCAAACCCAGCAGGTGATTTACAATCCGCTGCCCAAATGTTAGCTTGCGTGCATCTCCACATAATGAACCTCCACCTGATTTCTAAACAACAAACAGGAACATTAGTGTTCTGGGATAACGTTTTCACTGTTGGCAGGCAAGAGACATTTAAGACAGCCATTAGAGAACATCTGTTAAAACGTTTTTACGTGAAACCCAAAAGCAAGGTCAGCAGCATATTGGGTAGAAGTACCAAAAAAGAATTTTTTTCTGATTTGCTCTTGTTAGTAACTTACTCTCCTGTTAAGAAAACCTATCTATAGCCACAGCTTCGCCTGTTCAGGCACCCGAAGTTAGGTATTGTGTCTCCATATTTTCAAGACTAGATTGGTATTTCCACATAACAGCAGTAGAAATATGACCTGTCATTTCTTGCCTTTGAAATATGGAGTTAGAAAATTACACAAGGACTTTTTTCATTTCCAACATGAGTTATATGAGCTATGAGGAATAGCATGCTGAACTCAACTCAAGGTTACGATCTTTCCATTTGAAGACTTCGTCATGACATTTCTAATTAGCAGCACTTATTTTGGTTGATTCACTTACTGGATGTATAGTGGGAGACATAGTGTCAACTTCATCCTCATCTGAAAGGTCAGCTATGTTTACAGAGTTGAGGTCAGCAATATCATCAATATCTTCTTCTCCTGTCAATGTTGTGAGGGTGTTGCCTAAAGCATTCAATCTTTTCCCAATGTTTGGATCCATGTGGACATCAATACCACACATCTTCCATAACACATTCAGTGTCCAGGTTCCAGCACTACTACTTTCTGTATGAAAAAAAAAAAACAGTTTAACCCCTTTTTCCTCTTTTAAAACAATCCCCCCTACTGAGTTATGTATTAGTTAGCCAAGACAGTGTTTATCAGTTATGAAGAGCTGTCTTTTCTGCTCACTCTAGGAAAAACACATTCCACAACTGAAATGCTTCCTAGAAGTACTTCACAGCTATGAAGTTAATGTTTCTTTAACAAGTGATGTACACAGACAAGCCTAATGAAAATACATTCCCTTCAGCCAAGCTGATGACCCGAGGGAGCATCTCAAACTTCAGCCCTTCCAACTGCAGCCAAGAATACTATTCCAGAACAGGACTTCTAACAGCAAGAAACCTAAAGGATGTCTATCTGCATGTAAAAACGCTGACCCAGTTACAGTTTCAAGTTGAACAATGATGCTGGAAGATGTTATAATATATGTGTAACGTGCTTGCTGAATACCCTGTCTTCCCAGAACTTTTCTAATGAGTGCCACCTTTCAGTGTCAAAATACAGAAATGGCTTTCAGCAGAACTACAACAGACACTGTTCTTCCTTCTAAAAGGATTCATGCTGGTTTTCACCATTCACAATTCCACGTGAGGTAAATTTTCAATAGTTGCAGCATGTGCTTCATTTTTATGTGTCCTTAGCACAAAAAAGCAAGTGAGGGACTATGAGCAAAACTACAGGGACAGGAGACACCACAGATGCAACATTTGGGCAAAGAGATGAGAAGAAACAAGCAGCAGGTATGATGACCAAGACAGAGATTGCCAGGTATTTTTGAGACCTCTGGAGAATGTCCAAACAACTCACTAGGAGAGACTGGGAAGAGAGGGAGTTTGGGAAGAATAGAAGCTGTCTCTGGAAGAGGTGAGGGAGGAATGGGAGTGCAGCATGCAAAGTCTCAGCGTTAGAAGGACTGGAAGATCTAGCAGTCTCTAGTACAGAAAGCAGCAGGACAACATTGCTGTTGGACTATTCTCCAACCAAGGAACAAACACATACACACCACATGTTTTCCTGCAGATATAAAAAAAAAATAAATAATCTAAAACCAACGTTGCTGATGTGACTCAAAATCTGGAATAGCTTGAAAAGATGGAGCAGATAAAAACATTGAGGAGTTTTACCAGGAAAACAAGATACTAAACGAAACAAAAAAATAGCCTGCCAATTAAATTACAAAACAGTTAAAGGATTAAAATTTCATATTTTATGAATGCTTTACTTATATTGGACTTGATTACTTAAAAAAGTGTATTACCTGCTGCAGCCTGTCCTGTTGTCCTAGAACACACTTCATATGTACCATCTGGCACAACACCTGTATGAAGCACATACACTGATTAGGCTGACAGCGAAAGCAGCTTTAGACCAAACTTTCCAAATTCCACCTCAATCTCTTACCCTCCACAATTAAAGCATGAGTGGTGTGGGATAAGAGGCTTAGTTTTAATTCCCATTGAATAACTTTCCTTCTTTAGTAAAGTGAATCTACTTGGTAACATCCAAGTTTAGATGAACTTACAATCCCATATAAATCTTCACCATAATGAAAGCTATATATACATATAAATGAAAATCAGCTATATTAAACTATTAAAAACTTACTATGTTCTTACAAAATTCTATAAAAGCCATGCATCCAACTCTTCCAACATCTCTCAGACAGAACTTAAATGCTTACAATGAGACTTACAGCAAAAAAGTTATTAATAGAGGAAAACAACAAAGAAATACAACTTTTTGGATCCATATTATTTTGCTTTCAAAATGGCAAAGTATTTTCTTTATCTTTTGGAGGAAAGTTCAGCAGCTTTAAAAGCCATGGGAAAGGGTAAAAGTCAATTTATATCTGAAATGCTGTTGTCCAATATGAAATCACACCCACTTACATGCATTCATGACTAGATCTCCTCTTATTTCTGGTTTCCAGTCGTCCCAGCTTGTCTCAAAGCCATCAGCAAAGCGGATACAGAAGTTTTTAAAATGACCTTTGCTGACTAAAGACTCTGAGGAGCAGGCAGTGATTAAGGTGCTTTCAATAGTCAGGACTAAAGCAGAGCCAGTGTCAAGATCTGCAGTGTGGTTAGACTGGAAAATAAAACCAGAGAGGATTTACCGGTCATTGCAGTGTCAAAGTGATATTGTACATGCATTAAGTGCTGTTTATCTTTCCCTAATAGAAAGCTGATCCCCTTCTCACATCTCCTGGTATTTTTCCTTCTCTGCAGAAAGTTTCAAAAGCATCACAGCTGTCCGTGCAGTGTATTGCATTGCTGTTTTCTAAATGCAACACCTACATTGTAAATATATTAGGGCACCGTGAGTCAAGCTCATCTGGAAGAGGAAAGAAAAATCCATGTCTGATCAATGACAGGGGTATAAATACAGGGCTATGAAGCATATGATCCCACGACAACAGAACACAAGCCCAGGGTTGACTCTTTTCTCCATGAAGAGTTGCACATGAGTTGATCGAACAAAGAGGAAAAGTAGCTTTAATTTTTATGTGATTTTTTTTTGTACTTATTTTGATACCTACAATTATGCAGAGTTTAAAATATACAGACTGACTGATTACTTTCCAGTCCTTTGCATATTAAGGTCTATAATTTTGTTTACCTGCAAAAAAAGCCCACATACTGCCTTCCATAAAACTAGACTTCTTTTGATCCAGCATAAGGACTGTAAACATGCTGTTCTATGTACAGCTAAGAATTCATAAGCTAGAATGTATTTCTCATAATTTACTACCATTTGTAACACAAAACAGCATAAACACCATGTGCCTTGTCCATAGCTGCCAGATAAAAGATTCACAATCAAAACGTTATGTCATTATGACTTATAGGTTATAGGCATCATTACTCCTTTATATCTGTAGTTATTACGACTATTTCCTGCTACATCATTACAATGATTCATTTCTCTTCTGGAATTATTCCTCGTTAAGAATACTCCCAGTTCAACACAGGAACAGTCTCTGAATCCAACGTTTTCTCTCAGAGCCATCTAAAAGGTGCAGATCACACCTTCACTTTTCAACAGACTACTAACAGTCACGTCACTTCAGACATTTTGCTTACCTGAGGTGTGTTTGTGATGGGCAGGCAAATTCCTAGGTCATTGACAGTCAGCTGAAGAAAGAGGGTCCCAAAAGCCTGTGCAGAGGTTTGCTGGATTCCGGGCAGCATATCTACTACTTCTTTTGTGGCCATATGAATATCTTTATGTAAAGCCATTCTCTGTTCATTCCAGTTGTCATACGCAGCCTTGTAGTTCAGCCAAAATAGTACAGCTTTATGAAAAAAACAGAAACGCTTAATTGAAATCAACACATACAAAGAAAAAAAAAGCACATTCACTAAATAAAGTTCCTCCCCCCGCCTCTTTTTTTTTTTTTTCATTTTTATGATTTCTGCATTACTTTAGGACAATGTGTGTACAACAATGGACACACACAAATTCAGACACTGCTCTCAGTATCATTCATTTGGAAAGACTTAAAAAAGCAACTTCCTCCAAAACACCTGAAAACTAATCATATCAGCAAATGGAATTTTTGCCGTTAGCAATTATTAACCTGTTGGCATCCAGTAGATCTCTTACATTTCTGAGCTAGTTTATTATACCTAATATTTTGATTTAACATGATATATACCAAATCTTGAATAATCAAGCCTCTTTGAAAAAAAATATATAGCTTCCTTGGTATGAAAACAAATTTGTAGCAATTGTCTCTCAAATACCTCTGTCAAAGGCCACAGGCTGAGCGAAAACAATTGGTCTGTTCAGAGTAATGAGTACAGCTTCTCTATCTGATGAGCCACTGATTTCTTCTCGGAGAGCATTTCTTAATCCAATTCTTGTCTTGAAATAGGCAACTTGATGAAAGTCTGACCCAGCTTCTTCATAAACCTTAAAACATTCAAAAAATGGGATGGGGGAGGGGTTTGCAGCAGGGAGGAGTTCAGGGCCAGGGAAAAATAATCAAATTACTGCTTTTGACAAAATGTAAAATTACAACAAGAAGTAAATATGTCTCCTTTCCCCTTCTCTTCTAGCCAAAGCTCCTTTGAGGATATTCTATTTTATTGCATTTAATTCTGATCATAGTATTATTTCCTTATTTATCATAAAATATTAGCTAAAATAACTATTTATACATCCAGATCCCGTATTGTGACAGTACATTTATAGGTTCTAAGATGAGTATTTGTTTCTAGGCATCACAAAACATTTTCTTATCATAAAATTAGTGATTCCAAGGAACAGTGGATTTAAGAATCCGAGAGATGCAACTTTTAAACTAATACAGAAAAACTAGGTCAAAATATAGGTCTGGTCAAGTCTGGATCTTGTCTGATGTTATTATTTGCTTCATGTAACCTAAAACCAATAGCAATATCAATGAAAATTTTGAATTTGACTCAGTAGCAAGGCCATTACTATTGCAAGGGGTTAATAAGTTCTAAGACATTAATAGCATGAAAAAAAAATTAAAAAGAGCCCATACTTGACTTCTTCCATCTTTTATGCACGCACAATGGCCTTCATAAAGAAGATTTGCTAATTATTCTGAAAAGTCATTTCCAGTCCCTTCTTGACTCAAGTGAGAAAATGTATTTTGACCAACTATTTACCAAAATAGAAGAGCATATTCAGGAAGTAAACTTCCACAACAATGTGCTGCAGAATGCTTAGACTTTTATTAAAAACAAGAAAACAAGCTGAAAAAGCTAACCAACCAAAAAAAAGCCAACTCTCAAACAAAACCCAAACAAAACCCCCCACAGCTCCCCTAGGCTTCACAGCCAGGTCAGAAAAATACCAGCAGTCTAAGACAGCCCCTTGACTTGGTTATGTGCTTTTTAATCACACACTATTCAGAACATCACACGCAAAGATGTTGAGCACTGACCTGATGTTTAACAATCTGTCCTAGTGCCAGATTTAAATCCACCTGGCATTTCCCAAACAGTTTGAGGTAGCTGCTACTTCCAGGCATTGCTTTGGTTTGCAGTCTGTTTGAGAGTTCAAGTTCTATCAATCCAGTTTCAAATCTCACAGCTCGCATTGAAGGAGTTGTAGCCGTCACTTGAATTCCCTAATGAATAAGGGAGGTACAAAGTTACTAGGATCTGATTCAGAGACACAAAGAGAAGGCAAAAAAAAAAAACAACTAACCAACCAACAAGAGAAAACAAACCTTTTAATTGTATAGCAGAAAAAGGAGGACATACTTGTTTTTCACAATGCGATGCCACTAAGCTATTTTAAAAGATTACGAGAATCAAACTCAAGGTCTTTCTCTTCATGCAGAGTATTCCTGATGCAATAAGCTTTGAGGTAGAAACCCAAAAGCCATTAATAGCATGTAGGACTACTCTTTTGTCATCATAAGATTACCTTAAACTGTAGGCTCAATGAGTAGAGAAGAATTTTTGGTTTTTCTCCATCAGTTGTGCCATCATGTTCATTCCAAAGAGGTATTGGCTGCTCCCCTCCTGTAGACATTGAATAGACACATGCAGAGTTTTAACAAAGAAAACACTTTAAAACAGATATAAAAAAGGTGACAGTGAATGAAGCCTCATTTTAAACAGCGACTAGTTGATGATTTATATAAACAAATATAGGTTGAAGATGGAAGACAAAGGTGCAGATTCAGCTTGTTACATATAGTTAATAGCTCTTTACTGAGAATTGAGGCAGAGTGTCATGTTCTTCCCTCCTGGGACACTTTCCTCAGGAAGGCTCAAAGCTGTAAGAATTAACACCATTTTCAAAAAAATATTCTTCTTCTCCTGCACCAATCTGTCTCCTAATTGTCTGACAATAAAAATTAAACACTTGACTGAGTAGTGTGCAAATTGCCTGAAAAGAGGAATTGAAATTGTATCCGTATTTTTCAATGACAGGAGGAATGAGTATTCTCTGGTTATTTTATTTTTGTGTTTACTTCCTCAAACTGGCACGTTTCATCCCAAGTTCCATAACCCCCTAGGCCCAAACCTGAAGGAGAACTCCAGTGTAAATTCTTGAGATTTGATCTATATTTAATCTTAGTCTATAGTAAGGGCTTGCGATCGGAAAAGGCTAAGCCAGTAATTCTTTCCATATATGTCAATTCTTCTAATTACAGTGATTCAGTGGTAAAAATAGGCAGTTAAGCCACAGATTAAAAAAGCCCCAAACAACCATTTTTTAACATTCCATCTGTATCTGGATTTTTTTTCTTCTCCAAGTAGCCTTAATAACCTCTTTCTCTTTTTGTTGTTTTCCTCCCCCCCAATATTCTTAACCAGGATCACGTAAAACTACAGTGGTAACCTAAGGGCTCTGAGCAAGAGAACTAACTCATCTTTCATGTATTCTCCACATGCATATTAGAGGCTATTTTTGCAATGACTTTTCTTCATAAAGTTTGTAAAGCATTTGCCAGGTACAAAAAGAAAAAAAGAAATAAAGGAGATATTACTTTTAGGTAAAATTTCTCCATCTACCCTCTCACTTGAGGGAACATAATGTTCTGGAATGAAACTAAATTAGAAGTTGGGTTTGAATCTTTACATAAACCAGTGCAAAAAGTGAAATGAGTTTGAAAACGGCCCCCAGCTGTCTGAATCAACACTGCCCTCAATTTGCAGGTGGAATTATTATGCACTGCTCTGGTCATTAACTAGCATTTAATCTATGCCCTTCACGTTAAGTAACTGGTACTCACCGGGTTTTATATAAGGATAACATGCAATCAATGTTTTAGTGCAACAGAAACCACTATAAAAAAGCCACTTTAGTGTATTACACTAACTGGAATTTTCAAGCCATGCAAATTACTTTGCTGCAAGCCAGAAGGACAAGAGCCATCTCCTGACCCCATTGCTCTGCACTGAGCACCCAGACCCACAGATTGCTGGCACCTGACCACAATCCTGCTGAATTACCACCATACAGAAGGTAACAGCAACATTTCAAAACCACCAGGCTGCTACCTGCAATACAGATTTACGGTCTGGAAAAGCAAAGAACCAGCAATGGTACTAAATTCCTCACATAAAACCAGAAGAGAGATCAAACTCTAGAGACTGAGAAATGTTGTAAAAGAAATCTAATACAGGTTTCCCATTTTACTACTTTATGGTCCTCTATAAAAACTGTTCTAATAGAACAATGACAGTTGTTGAAGGTCTGTTCTTCTCCCAGGTGTTCTCTTACTACCCAATGCTAATATATTTTGCCTGGAAAAAACATCAGGGTATTTAAAATTTGCTGCTTCTTATCCTTCAGGGATTGTGACAATTTCCATTTTCTCCACTGCATTCTCTAATTCCCTTGAAGGCACGTTATCTGGACCTACACATTTCTTTTACGTATGTTTGTATGCATGAATACATATATACTCACACACACACACAGAGGGGTATATGAAAGGATCATCTAGATGCATACACAGACACTCCTTTCACTTAGTTACCACTTCTCAGTATATCTTTCCTCATGATGTTTCCAACTATTAATGAATCTTTCCACTACAAATTAGCTATATTTCTATAATAGCCTTTTAGGTTAACTCAAAAAGCATTAAAATCAACCTACTTGAAATTTCACCCTGTTTTGAATATTTATTCACATTTGTCATCCTGTAACGTTTTTTCTTATCCTTCTTCCTCTAAAAACATAACTAATAAAATTCATATTCCCTTTATTTCCCCTGGTATTTTACGTTTTAATTACTATTTCTTAATAGGCAGACAATACTCCTTATCAATTATTGCTTTTCCTGTTTCTAATTCATTTACTGTTTATCCTCATCCATCAATTCTTATTTTGACCTAAAGAACAACAAAACACTCCTACAGTTCTTGACTTACTTGCTTTTCTGTTCATCTCCTCATCTGTCATATAATATCCACAGTAAATTATATTCCTGTATCTTTTTAAAAACTACCAAGCAATAACTAATGTGTCAAATGAAGCTTTCAGTCCTTATATTTCCCTCTCAGAGTAGTCACATATCAGAAAAAATAGTATCATTTGAATTATTTTTCCCAATGCATAAGGTGATGGAATTCATTTGCTGAAATGAAATATGACTGCATGGGATGAGTTATCACCAGATTTTTGGTTTCCTTTCAGTTATTGAGACTTGTTAGAGACCAAGCTTCTAACAGTAAGAACTAGGAAGTGATTGGATCTGTTTTTAAGTGCTGTGCAAACTGTGATTCAGTCAGTCTTTTATGTAATGAAATAAATGTTTTGTAACTTTGGCTGTCTATTCAAACAGATGAACACACAACTCACTATGCGATTTCCATTGCATACTGCAAAACAGACAGCACTGAGTGATTTTGCAGCTGTTCTCTAACTGGGTTTTTAATGACAATGCTATTTTTCTTCCAAAATTTTTTTGAGAACAGAAGCTAGCTTAAACAACAGAAACAAACCAGGCACTTCTGCAGTATACAGTATGATACACAAAACAATCTAATGAATAGTCAAACGCATATTTCATACAGTTCTGAAACACATTATCTGCAAGGAATTGAAGAGCGAGGAATCAGGAGACAGTAAGCAATACCAATATTGACACTATTTTGCCCAGAGATGGCTGTTTTCCTTTAAAAGAATATGCTGACGTTACTTTTAAAAAAGCAATATCACCACCTGCATTTTACAGGTGAACAAAGCGAACGGAGAAAGCAACCCAAGCCAAGGTCATGTCATAGACAGACACAGAGGCTAGTATCCAGAACGACAAACTAGCCTGCTTCCAAATAAAACATCTTCTATCTGATAGAGCTACAAAAATTTCCAGAGCCTCTGTTATTACCACAAACTCCAGCTCTGCTGCTTGCTTCTTGTTGACATAATGTTTAAAGATCTTACTTAAAGTTGGTTTTAAGTGTTCTGCTTACCTGAAACCTTCTGTATGACTTCATTTACTTCCTTCATGAACACTTTTTGCACAAATACTAAGTGATTTAAAAGATCAGTTGTGAGATTATGTTCAAAGGAACCAACCTGCAGAAATATAAAATATTAGAATAAAACTTTCAAACAGTTACCATACCTGTGTTTTTGAAACAATACATTTTTAGTTTTCGGTCCAATTATATTGTTGTTATTGGCATTAAAAAAAGAACATTAAATAGCTTTGTCTTGCAGTTTTTCTGCTGTGAATGCCTATCAGAAAACTGAAGGACATACAGTATGATATGAAAAAGTTTATTCTCCTGCTTAAATTTAGCTTAGACAATCCAGCCAAAACCATGACACATGGTCTTGACTGCTTAACAGGTTGGCTGCTCATCAACTAAGCACGGAGAAAGTTCTATTTCAGTGTCACGCGATTACAAATGCTATGTTTGGATCAATCCATAAACCTGAGAGTTCTGGAGTAGGCAGATTATTAAAATAATATCAAGATGCACATACAGAAATGTAACAGAATGGGAATAACAAGTTATCAAAAATGACTACCATCTTCAACACCTACTTCAGCCACGCAACGTAGGTAGTTCCCCTGTAGATAATAGCCTTGCTTAGCAGGTAATTCATCTATGCTCCAAATTTGGTCTGAGTAAGTATCATGTTCTTCCATGATATATTTGCCTGACATAGTGACAGGAGGAAGGTTGAGACTTGCTGAAGGAGGAATGGTTGACATATCAGTGGCAGAGACTTTTGAAGTGAAGCGCAATCTGTGACTTGGAAGCTCAAAATTAAATCTAGTTTGGGCACCTGTAAAAGAAAGACAGGGAAAGAAAAGGTATGAACCGGCAAAAGAATCTTTTATTTTCCCTTAAATTTAAGAACACTTTCAGAATAAAAACACTTTTAAAATGTTACTGAAATGCATAGACCTGTAGAGCTATAAATATCCACCCACATGATTCTGAGTTTTCTTAATTTTTTAAAGGAAATAAAGACTTCACTGTAATTTGATGGAGAAAGGAGTCACACAGACCACCTCATCTGTATTGAGAACATACAGAGTATCCTCAAGTAGCCTTACTAATCACAATTCAATTCATCAAGGATCATAAATGGATTTTAGCAAAGGGAAGCTTCCTGTGAGGAAGCTACATATGAATGCATTCATGTCTTCATCTGCTCTTGTATTCTGCCTCTGGCAATTGGGTTTAACAACAGTGTAAATTCTTTATATGGCCCCATCTGATCAAAGACCACATTGAAAAAAATAAGCCAACAGCAAAAGATTCAAAGCTCTAACTATCACTCAACAAAAATGCCAAGTCCTCTTGGACGCTGTTAGCAAAAACATAGCAAAAGCTATAATGTTTTTAACGTTCCAGGGAGCTGTTACCTGTCATTCCATGACTTCTCATTCTTCCCATCTTATATTCTGCCTTTAGAGAGGGCAAGAGCGCTGCTCCAATAGCTATACCATCTATCATGGCACTGAATTTCAGAACGATAGGCTTCTTTTCTAAGCCTTCTGGCAGCTGTGGAAATTCATTTGTTTCAACAGGTGTTTGATTAATACTTGTTGGAGTTTTTTCAGAGGGCAAAGGAGTCGCAACATCTTCTTTGGGAGGCTGGGGCCTACGTACCAAGACAAAGATCAAGAAAATACTTGTTGTTGTTCTAACATGACGTGTGACAAGCCCAACTCTCCCACGTATGTCCGAAGTAGCACAAGCTCATAACCGGACGGCACCCAGCAGCATTCAGAAGTGCCATGCAAGCACCACTTACGCAGTTGACGGTTGCCTGATGAGATCCGAAATCTGCTTGGAGAGCTGGTGGGAGCTGCGCACCATCATGCTGTGCAGGGTGGCAGGGTGCTGAGGAATGTTGATGCTGATGGCTCCCACTTTGACCACAGCGGCGTTGTTTGTTTTCAGCCCTCTCTGGGCACTATACAGAGCCTGGGATTTGGCAATACTGCATTTCACAACAGTTCTAACAGAAAAGGAAATAGGATTTATTTGCACATCTTTCAAAATAAATACAGTTTTATGCTAAAATGGGTTTTTGAGTGTTAGCTGAATTTTAAATCCTTCATTTAAGTGATTTTGTTTATAAACTACATACACATTCCTTTTTGTTTCACTTTACACACACAAATGCACTACATGCCACAGACAACTACACTACATTTAAGAGAACTACAAGTCATGCATTGCAAAAATACCTGTTAAACTGTTATTCTTGCATCATGTAAGATCATTTGATTTTATACACGCTAGGCTGCACATACACAGACAAATTTTGAAACACGGAACCAAGTAAGAGCCTTCCATTTCAACTCCTTTTCAGGAATAATCTTGAATCATCCTTTTCATATGAAGACTTAGTAAAATCTGATTTTAGCGTCCAAAAAGGTCAATGGAGGAAATACTTACTTAGCAATAAATACATAGGAAGTGATAAATGGGCTTGTGAATTAAGACCGACGTTTAATTCCAAAATATGAAGTCTAAACTTCACTTTAGTATTAAGGAGGATACAGTTCACAATGGTTACCCAAGGTAAACTGCACGAAGCTATCAGTTTCTGATGTCAGAATGAAATTTTGGCATATCAGAATTCACTAAGCTCCTATTAAAAAAGATACATGGGGTAATACATTAATATTTCTCAGTTACTAGAGGGTTACCCTATGCAAGCATATTAGGTAACCAGCACAGAATACTACAGCCTCTAAGAGAAAGATATATAGTTGCCAAGATGCAATACATTAGCTAAAATGTTTGAAAAACAGACTCTATAAAATTGCAGCTTTCAATGAAAGTTGCTCAAATACTAAATTTTAAAGAGCATAATTAAGATACTTTTTGTATCATGATTTAAATTGTTCTATAGACAGTTTGGTTTCATGGTGAAAGCTACAATATTCTATGAATTCTACTCGCTAGAGTAATGTTTCTTCTGTGAAGTCCTAACACAGGGCTTTTTATTCTAATGTTACAATATCAGCTAGCCCAAAGCATCCCAGGTGTGGAAATACAGACAGACAACATCATCCTGCTGCTTATAACGAAGACATAAATGCACTGAAATGTGACCACAGGCCTATCAACAGCAGATTCATTTACAGAAGCCCTAGAAACATTTTCAGGTTTCACAGCTACAAAAGAGCCACAAGTAACCTAAAGCAGTTATGGATTGAAAACTGTCAAGTAGAAGCGATTTCAAAATATTCGAAGAATTTACAGAAATATGAAGGAGGAAACAAATCTTAATTCACAAGTATTTTCAGAAAAATGTTATAGAAATAAACATTACTTAAGGGCAGATTTATTTTAATCCACCTCTTTAAAAGAAAAAAAACCCGACAATTACATATCTGTTGATGTTTGCTTATTTCCTACTCTCTTCCTGCTACCATCTGACCCAACTATTCTGATGCCAATCAAGAACACATTTTTCCCCATATACAACTCAAGATACCATTACATTACCTATTCAAGCGTCACAAGACCAACTTTCAACTTAAGGGAAGTTGCAAAATCTCTTCCTGACCTGTACCAGACAGTCTAGTCTCAACCTATCTTCATGTAGAAATGAAAAGTAAATGTAGTTGAAGTCTGTACTGAAAATGCAATCAATTCTGAACATGCGAATTCATACCTTTTTAAGCACTTTCTTATTAAAAAAAAAAATTTACACCAACCAGCTGTTGCAGGAGTCTCAAATTTGAGCAAGATTAACTATGCTTCTCTGCTAAGGTATTTCAATATTTCATGCAACAAATGAATTTCACTGTCACTTGTCTGGTCTACAAAAAGCCCTCTTCCGTGACAGAATGAGATGCAGAACAACTGTGCAGCTACACATTTATCTGGAATGAGCTCTGCACATTACACATCTGCAGTTTGCTTACCTACGGTGATATGCCTATAACAGATCTGGTTGAATATTATTGAAATCATTAAGTTATATACCAGTAACACATTCAGAAGTAATTTTATGTTCTCACATCAATTCCATAAATAATCACTCTCCAAACACACTTGTGAACAAAGTCTTTGTCCCAGTACAGAACTGGCTACGAGGCCACCATTCAACCTAATAGACCTTTGGGAATGTTAGAAAGAGACAGGGAAAACACATCATCAGGAGGCCCATAACAGACACTGAAACTACCACACTGAATCAGATGAAAATTTGGGCAGTAGCAGATTGTTGTGGTGTAAATAAATTGATCCTTCCCTGAATTCCAGCTATCAGGTGACTCCTTTCTAAGCCAGAAGCTGTATTGTGTTTACAACTCACCACCAGACCTATCCTACACAGATTTGTGCAATCTTTTTAATCATTTATACTTTTGTTGACCATTGTTCAGTGATACACTATGCAAAAAGGTACTTTCTTTAGCAGGTTTAACGCTGTTACCAGACAAAAAGGAACAAAAACCTGAATACTTTCTTTACATCACTTACAGTTTTACAGTCCATCACCTCTCCTTCCAGAGCTACAATCTATAAGGACATTTTAAAGTTAATCCTGTATTGCCACAACCAAATACACACAGATGCTGTAACAAACAGCAGCTGTACTAAGTCCTTCTAAATGATATGCACTGATGGCCTAAAGCAGCATAAGAAACTCATGCTCAGAATACTGCTTTGGGAAAAAGGGAAAAAAAAAATAAAAAAGAAGAGCCTCTCAATTTTTGGCTACATAGCTTTTCTTCTCAGAGTACTGGGGGGTCACCTTGTAACAGGGCTTCTAGGTTGCCAGTGTCCCATTTCCCACCTCAACCGCTACCCCAGTGAGACTCTCTGGACTTTAGCATCAGGGTGAAAGAAAGCAACTAGAAAGAAAACGCTGCATCTTTCGTGATAGAAAAGACCTACATTTGCACATAAGGATTTGGGGGACAGGAAAGTGGTCACCTTCATTAGCAGGAGATGCACAGGCACAGTTTTACGGAAAACATTTTGTGTTAGCATAACCTGGTCAGCATGCCATGTAATAAACCCAGCACAGAGGTAAATCAAGACAAAAGGAATGTTCCTATTCATGCTAAAATCACAACAGGTACTATCACTCCAAGCACAGCAGTTCCTTACCAAGTTCAAAACAAATCTAACCTACCTGTCAGCATTATATCACCATATTAAGATAAGCACAGAAGTAGATCTAAAGAACTTAACAGCCAGTGAAACCATCGGAGCATTACAATAGTGACCATATAGTGTAATATCTGCCCCTAAAACTAGATTATCAACATTTACAAGGGTTTTTTTGACAGATATTTAGCAGGCTACATTAAAAGCTTATCTAAGTAAAATTAGATGTTAAACTAAAATGTATTCAAGCAACATCTGCCTACACAATCACACACAGAGTAGGAATGCAGCCATTAGCTACACAACACAGAGTTAATTGCAAGACTATTAAACATAATAATATAACATACAGAAACTCTTGTTTGGCTGTGCTTGTAGGAGATGTAGGAAAATCCTCCAGTCTACAGATGAAGATTGAAGAGAAAGCAAGAAAAACAAAAACAAAGCAAATAAAGAATAAACATTCATGCAAAATTAGTCAGTTAATTACTTGTAACCCACAATATGACACAATTTCAAATTTACCAAGTTGAAGGCTTTGGTTTTGTTAGGGTTTGTTGTTCGCTGCTGGTGCTGTTAAAGATTTATCATTATTTCCCCCCTTTCCTTTTGTCCCCTCCCTATATGGAAGCTCAGTAAGATTACTATGTAAAAGAGAGATGAAGAACCTCAGTTGTCTTCAGAAACCCTACATGGCTGTCAGATTAGAACTTTTATTTATCCCTCTGAGACACACTTATTGGAAGCAAGTTAGCTGGGGATGTAAATAAAATTCTCTATGTTTTAAGTTCCATATAGCATCTTCCAAACTAAATAGGAATTAAAAGAGAGACTCAAGCCATGTTATTTAGCCCCTTTTCTACAATATTAATATTCTAAAACCAGATCACATACTGAGGGTTACCCAGATAACACTCAAACTGCGTGAGGGTGATCTACGTTACAAAGAGTTGTAGTTCAACTGTTGTTTTGCAACTCAAACAGAAAGAAGTTCAGCTAAAACCAAAGGAAAATAATGCATGCCCTTTTTGACTTTGTGAACCTGGAAAAAAAAAAAAAAAAAATCAAACCCAAAACAATGTGGATGCTGAGCAAGTCATTCAAGAGGTTCATGCAAAAAAAGTGATTTTTTTTTTTCCCCTCCACCCCCGACAAGCTGTGTGAATTACATAAAGGGTGGATAATGGATATTAGACCTGTAAAAATAACACTAAGAATCGGGCATCATGGGAGTTCAAAAACATATCTATTAAAGAAACAATACAGATCTTATATAGGAATAATCAGCATCAGTAGGTTAAATACTGCCTAAATATCTTGTATGATTTAGTGGAAACTGTAAGCTTCAAAAAGCAAAAGTGAGCATAAGAGAAATAATACACATAATGTGATAAAGTTTTCTGTGTATACACTGTGGGGAATAAAATTAATGCAGAAAGCTCCAATTACATGAGATTAAATTCCTTTCTTTTTACAAGAGGACTTGTTTCAGTCAGGTCACCTACCCCTCTACACTGTGATCCTACAACCAGTTTTGAACTTACTAGAATAAGTGACTATCTCTTTTACTAGAGACAGAAAGGAACAGGAGTATTCATATTCATGTAATTATGTCTAAAGCAGTGCAATTGGGTGCCCTAGATTGAAAATGACTAATATGTTCATCACGTTCATTTTTAGCTTACTCAGATATGCCTTTCATAGAAAAGCCTCCTGTCCAAGTGCACATGCAATTAGCTTTAAGAGTCAAACTCCAGCCTGGTTCTGCAAGAGCTGCATGATTGCCACCAAACTCTATGACTTTGCGGATTCTACCTAGAAACACACCATCGATGCTTTCTCCATATTAAGCCACATACCTTTACTGTCACACAACTGATACCACTCCTATGCACTTCAACAATTTTAAGTTGTCAGGCTTCATACTTACTGAATATTTGGGGTAATTCCCTCCAGCAAGACGATATTGACACCTCCTATGTGAGCAGTGGCACATGTCTCAGTCATCTTTTGATGTAGTACATCTTTAAGAAAAAATATACTTAATGCTATTTCATTCAGTAAATTACTTCCAGGTACGCCTACTGCTTTCAAAAATATAGCAGCAGGAAAAGAATTGAAAAGTTACAGTTTTAGTAGTCACATTAAGTAATATCAAATTTAAACTGTGACAAGATGAAAGCTTTTGAAAATGAAAGGAGTGACTATCTTCTAAAAGAATTTCCTTCATGACATTTTTTAAAAGTCTTGCATCCTTTTAAAATCCTCCAGCATCCCAGTAATAGTTTTTAAAAGAACTTGTTGAACATCATTATACTACCAACACACAGGCATAATGTACATCTATTTACAAAGAAAACATATTACACATGCATATACAGACGCATTGGTATAGGTAAGCACACACACATAAACATGTAAAGCTGCCATTGAATTCAATTGCAGAGTACATTTTGGCTTATCCCACCTTTCATTTTTTCTTTCAGGGTGAAGCTGCCATGGATTCTCTTCAGTTCAGATTCCATCGTTAGACCGCCAATGTCTGCCTCCAGGTGGGTTCGGTTCACCATGCCGATTCCAAAGACTATGAGCGTCACGTGCTGCGGCTCCGAAGTCACCAGGCTGCGCTTCCTCTGCGTGTCTCTGCCGTTATCCTGTTCATTCTCAAACACCACTCTACAAGCAGGTTCAGTTGGGCTTCGAACACCTACAGAAATACAAGAGAGTCACTTAAGGATACTTTACAAGAAATCCTTGGCATATCTGATGTATATTTGTATTTGAGACCACGGATCATGTATCTTGCATATCAAGCAAACTCTTTAGGCAAACTACCTGTGCCTCACTTACTCCACTCTAATAGCATTGCAACTGAACCAAATCCAAGACACAATGGGGACAATAATTAGTGATGTGATTTCATTATTATGCATAGATATATTCTTATGTATGTTATATGGATATTTATATTTATGTGATTTTCTTCTTATACAATAAAAATGCTCTGACAGTTTCCAATTGTCCTGGGTTGGTTTTTTTTTGATCATTTCACAGCCAAAGGTTCTTATAATTTAGTTTTCAGTGAGCAAGTCTTCCTTGTCAACACTCGGAGCATAATTCTGTGCAGATATCGTAGCTGTGGATATGATATTCTGTGCATGAAAGATATTGCCTTCTGTTTAGCAGACAGTCTCATTTGACACTTTCTCATGTTTTCACTCTTTAGCTAAGAGAAGTCCAAAGAAAATATGCCAAACTAGTAACTATACTATCCCCTGAATATTTACAGCAACCTAAGTACACCAACAAACAGCATGATGCCAAGTCAGTTCTCAAATTTACTGTGCTGTGCTAAAATACATTAGAAATAGAGAGGAATGATCACCCCAGATCTCAAAGCTTTGGGAGAAATTACGGCCCAAACACCTGTAATCTTTGCTGGAGTTCATCAAAATCTGTATTTCACCTCTTCTTCTCCCAAAGCCAGGTTCACAGATTATATTTTTACTCAGTCATTCCAAGGGCAGAAATTATCTCCCTCAGGGTTGCTTATGTGTGCGCTTTCATATTTTCACTGAATGGTAATATACAGCATTTCCATTAGCCACTTGAAAACAAAGTAGTACCTAGGGAGGAACAAACGCAATCCACCCTGTACACAATTAACCAGAAAAGTTAACACAATCCCACAGCCGGTGCAAATCCAGATTAACCGAGCTGTACAAGAATATCAAGGGACTGAGTTTAAAACCAATCAATTAATATGTATTTAAGTCTAGAACTGAAAGAATCAAAGCATACTATAAAGCTAGGACATTTTTTTTTTCTTTTGTGCACTATTTTGGTGATCTAATTACAAACTCCCTCACCGTCCTCACCACTCATCTCTGTGACACGAGTTAGATGGGGTGGGCAACTTTCAAAAACCTCCTTACGATGAAGCTTTAGAAGAATACACTTGAGCAAAAGCACACACTTGCAATTGTTTGGATCCATGAACTAGCGTACCTGTTGGCCCAAAAGTTTCAGAAGACTTTTCTAAAATCCCAGTTGGATCAGAAATGAGTGAATAGAAGTTCAATAGTTTATACATATTTTGCCAGCACTCAGCAGAAGGTTCGCTCTGTTCCGACACGGTAATAGAGTCAGAGTCATCCATATGAATAGTCATGTGGTCAACTACATCTTTTGAACCTTTCCTGGACACTTTAGAAGTTCTTCTTTCTGACCTCCCCAAGGAATTCTTGTTTCGAGACTCTTTTTTATTGTTCTCATTGTTTGTTCGTTTGCTCTTGGTGTTGTTCACCCTGTTACCACCATTAAGGCTTCCTCGAGAGCTGCGGCTGAAATCAGAAGAGCGGAAGTCTCTGTGTTTGCGGGTTTTAAAAGTAGGTGTCGGAGAGGCTGATCCAGCTGTGTATCTGCTAAGTTTGATGTCCGTCTGTGTGGCTTTGATATCATCAATCATTGTACTGAACTGATGAATGAGACGAACCAGTGCCATGTCTACGTGCTGGCTTATGGACTGGCAAGAAATTGTAAAATTACAGTGAAAAGTATTATAATAGCGTCTATTCAAGTCATGAAAAGAAAGGGCATTGGTGGGGTTATGAGGTGTGCATATGGATTTCTCCATTACAACAGCACTAATACTGAAAGTTTCTAACATCAAAGCCGGCTTGAATTCAAGAGGAGGAAGATTGACAGCTCCTTGCCTAAGGAAAAAAAAAGGTCCAAGTTACTACGTTGTTTCTTTTTATGGGAGTCAGATACTTTTTACACAGTGGTACATATAATTTACTGAATCCAACCTTTTATTTCCCTTAGGATACCATCTTCTTACCATAGTTCGAAATATCAAAAATGAACTTTTCTACTTTCATAGTGCACATTACCAACATAGTAATCATTCAGTTCTATGTCAACTTAGTTTGGCATGCAATATTTCTGCCATAACCTAAAGCTTTGCCCAAAACCAGCAGAGGGCAGATTCAGCATTTGCACTGAAAGCAACAATGTCATTTACAGAAGTAATTACAAATTAGCACTTAAGAGCCTCTCCAATTTCCCCCACTAGTATTCCCACCAGCTCGCTCTCCCCCAGTCTCCAATTGTCAAAAGTAGCAAAGGTTTAAATTCTTGAAGTTTCCAAACAATTCCACTGGAAGACTAAAAAAAAAAACAAACAATATTCTAACAGGTAGAGAAAACAGATAAGATTAAGGGAATAAAGGACTCCTCCCAATTTGATGGAAGTGCTTTGGAATTCTATGTCTTCACATGAAAAAACTAATTTCTGTTCTTTAACCAATATACATATTTTCAAATACCTCAGAACATACCTTCGAGCTCGTTTGCTTTTTCTTTCCTTTGCTGTATCTGAATCAACAATATCTGCTCTTAGACAGTCCAAAGTTCCTGAGAAAGAAAGGTACTCTCCAAAGTACATTCTGTAGCAGAGTGGCACTGCATCCTGAGACTGAATTCCCGTGTAACTTAGTAGAGGTTTGAAAACAACCTACAAAACAAAACCCACTGATTTACTTCTTGTCTAGATTATTCCTTTCTTGCAATAAAGGAATAAATGCTCCATCATTTGCTAATCTACAAGATTTACAGTTACAGCTACATAATATGGAACATTTTTAAGTTTTATGGACAGTGTTTCTCAAGAAAAGAAGGGGGATAAAAAGGAGACACTTCATGGACTTTTTGAGTAAAAAGACTGACGATACAGCAAGTTAGCACTGAATGCTTAGCTATGGGAGCAAGGTTTTGCATGTTCCTCCCAGAAAAAAGTACTCTGGAGAACTAGACTACTTTCACAAATGCTCCAATATATTCTTTGAAGTTATAAAATAACGGTCCATTAATCACCATTCATGAAGTTTGTTATGGAACACCTCAGCGGTTTCTTAAGCCTTTTGGCTTGGCATAGGAATGCATAAGAAACATGGACAACATCAGGATAACATTTTCATTGTTGTAAGATAATGGAGATAATGGTTGTGGGGTTTTTTAATGTAATAACTAGTTTTTCCAGAACTCTGAAATACATCAGTAAACCATCCCTACCTGTGCATCTGCTAGCTGGACAGCAGGAAAGCCCTGGTTCCCCTCTTCTACACCTGCAATGTCATCCTGGCTGGTGCTGTGCTGTGAGTGTGTGCCATCCAAGGTGTTCTGGTCACTAGACAAAACTGTGTTGAAGTCTGAAGCAGAGGGTATCGTAGGAAGATTGGGTGCGACACCTAAAAAATGAATACCCATGGAACACTAACACCACAGCAAATTTTAACACCACCAACTCTATTAACTCAGCAAGATTATTTATATAGAAACACATGCCATACGCATAGAAGGTCACAGACGTGGACAGGTCTATAACCTCACAGAAGTGGCATTCAGCATAAAGAACAGTCTGATATTGCTGAAACAGGTAACAGAGATAGTCCAACTTATATTTGGAAAGCAGGAAAATATTTCCTTCTTTTTGTCGTCCTTCCCAAGGCCTTTTGCCTGTATTGCATTCCACAGGGCGTGAGTAGCCTATACCATCAACAAAACAAAAGTTTTTTACAATTGCAGATACTTGCTTTTAGCTTTCAATGTGCTATAAGCTTCTAGGTTTTCTTAGTCCCAATGCAAGATCCACTGATGAGATCTCTATAGATTAGTCTCCAGCTAAATATGCTTTTCATAAAAATGACTATGCACAGCCACTTCCCCACAGCTGCTCTGTTCACGAACCACCAGACTTGAAGCACAAGGGCAGAGAGATGCTGAATCTCCTGCAGCTTGAGTATGGACTGGATTCAACCTTCATGAGATAGAGTTGCTCTGCCAATGTAAATTAACCCTGATTCTCCAAAACTCAAATTTACAGCACTTATCTGAGAGCCATGACTACACGTCTCCACAGGAAAATGATTTGGATAGATCTGTGTCCAAGTTAAAAACCACTAAGTCTTAACTTCAGGAACATGAGCTTGCGAAGAAACTTATAGTTTCAGGAGGAAAAAAACCAGCTTTTTCTGAAGAAAATAAAATAATTGAAAGCTATACTTCTTCCTTATGATTCTTTCTGCAGAGAAACACGTTCCAGTTTACAGAACAGCCATGCCAGTTAAGAAGTATGTACAGCACAAAGATGTTTTGTAGGATCAGACTATTTGTTCAATATTAAAAACAATCAAAACAACTTATTATTGGCCAAAGATTAATACTTTACCATTAAAAGACTGTTAACAGAAGAAAAATTCAAATTTAGTGTTAGTGAAAGTGAAAATTAACATACACACATTTGAGGATTATGAATGATGACAGGCCTACAAGAATAATAACTAAGTTGCAATAAGTTGTTACATATCTGTTTCTTTAATACACTTCAGAGTTTCTGTAGAGTTTATTTTCTTTCCTTCATTCCCTTATACCAGCTGACCACTTCCCATCGCTGAAGAAGGTTACTCTCAAAATAGATGCTTATGTTTAGTCTCAAAATTGAACTGAGAAAGAGCCAGGATTCCAATGTACAAAATCTTCATTACAAAAACTGCATATACAAATTAGACTAACTAACAAAATCTATGGAACTCTACAACTAAGGATGATTTTATGGCTTAGGTTTTTGCAGCTACACATGGTTTTGGAAGCTACATTGACAGTTCCAAATGTAAGAAAAAGCTAAATTTTTGAAGGCAGGGTAAGGGAAGTGAAAACAAGAATTTTGCTTAAATCACATTTGTTCATTTTCTGGTTTGCTGAGAAGTCCCACAAGTAGTATTTATGCCTCATTAACTTCAGTTACTTGCTTAATTACATTCAGAAAGAATGTGGTAAACACAAGGAACAGCCAACCCAGAACAATCTCTTAAATTCAGCTGTAATTAGCAATACCTGTTGGAAGACTATTGTGCCCAGATTTGGTGGCCGGACTTTCTTGTACTACACTCCCTCTGTTGCCCACAGCATTGGACATCCAGTTATAGAAACTCACAGAAGATGGTTCAGACAGCAAAGGATGTTCAGATAACATGTCTGTGGCCACAGTATTTCCTATACAAATAATGATAAAGATTGTGATTTATCTGTATCAAAGTCAGCAAAAACCAGGAATGCAGCATAACTTTACTGACAATACTTATTTACTATAAAAGCAAGCCTAATCCTTAAAGTTTATTCCAGTAAATTAGGTGTCAAGCACTACAGGTGCTACCACAGAAGTTATACAATGACACTAATGGATGGTGCACTACAAGCGTCTCTGCGTCTGTTCATCTCTACCACCAATTAGAGGAAAGGAGTCATTAAGAATCAAAATACCTTTTTTTCTGAATAATAGTTCATTTCCTGACAGCAAAGGAGAGAGGTTTTAGAGAAAATGCAATATCAAACTTAACTATTTTTCTTTATATAACAATGCACTCAGAACAATAATATAGAGCATAAAAATTTCAGCGTATATATTTCAAACTTCTACAAACAAATGGGTTCATTTGTTCAAAAGACCATTATTAAAAATCTACAAATTATTATACACAAACTACGTTACTGGAACATTAGTTTTAGTCCAGTTTTTGAGCTACTTACAAGGTCAAGAAAAAATGACAAATACAGGATGATGACTTCACTTCCTTATTCACTCAAAAAGACTCACTTAAGTAATTATGTATTAAACTCAGAAAGTAGTGAGGCTAAGTAAAAGCGAAATACTTCATTTATTTTGTTAGTTGTCATTTCTCTTCCCAACCTGATGTACTCGCTATTTGCTTCTAGGAAGTGGTATGGTGCAGCCACATCTAGGAGCTGCATAGTTAAACTATGATTCTTACCTGGGGGCAGGAAGGGGGAGGTGGGATCTTAAACAGAAATGAGGACTCATAGTGGAAAATATAGTGCCTTTTCTAAATTACTAAAATAAAAATCAACTCTCCTTTCACCTCCCATTAGCTTATTTATGCTACATCATACCTGTTCTTGTTAAAGAACTACTTTTAACTGCAGTTGTACTTCTTTGAGGAGTCCCTTCCAAAAGATTATGCAGGCTAGGAAAACTCCCAGTAAGATAGCTGAGCAGACTCTCCTTCCTTGGACTTTCTTTCACTGCCATTCCAGAACGGCCAACGTGCACTGGTGAGTCTGTAGCTGTATCTCCACTAGTGTAACTTAAGGAATGATACGGATGTATACCCTTGTGGAGAAAATAAAGAAACCAATTAAGAACTGCGTAAACTGCAAAAGGAAGGAACATTTGGTCTGAAAATGAGATCGGAACACAACAACTATAAAATTCCCATTCCTGGAAACTTTTGGATAAGCAGCACTTTGGGGCAGGTTATACACAAAACAGGTATTGTGTATAAAAGTGCTGTTGAATTCTCAAGTATTTAAATAATTTTACATGTAAAAACAGTTTAAAAAGTCAAACAAGTAACAAATGGAACTACAGATGTGTAGAATTCACCTAAAGCAAGTTTGCAGAAGGAACAGTACATATGACCAAATATAAGTCTCGTTTGTATTTGGTCTTTGTCTGAGGACCATATCCCCTCCAACCCTAGTATAACCATAAGTGCAGGCTCTGGGGAAGGTGAAGGACAGCAGCTGGGGACTTCTGGCACCTGGCTCCTGGTCCACCTAAAGGCTTAAAACTACGAAACAGGTTCTCTACCCTCAAAATTGAAGAAGAGCCAGATGTGCTTTCAAGCAAAGCATCTGGGCCACTTACCCCTAAACCACGCAAGACCACCAGGAGGGAACAATAAGTGATAGTAGCGGGTGACTATCTGTTAGAGGGGACAAATGCACTGGTATACGCTGGGGTCTGACCAGCTGGAAAACAGCTTTGCAGAGGAGGACCTAGGGGTCCTGGTGGACACCAGGTTGAATGTGAGGCAGCAATGTGCCCTCACTGGGCTGTCCAGCCTGGGCTACATTCGGCAGTAAGTCACCAGCAAGTCNCTAAGACATAACCCTGGGCAACTGGCTGTAGGTGGCCCTGCTTGAGCAGAGGGGTTGGACAAGATGACCTACAGAGGTCCCTTTCGATCTCAATCATTCAGTGAAAAACCACAGCTGAAAAGGAATCAGTACAAACCACCAAGCCGCATAACATACATACAGAAAACAACAAATGACTTAAAAAAACCAAAACAAAACAAAAAACAACAACCCNAGCTGGGACTGTTCACCCTAGGGAAGAGAAGGCTCAGCGGGGATCTTATTAATGTATGTAAGTACCTGAAGAGAGGATGCAAAGACAATGGAGCCAGGCCCTTCTCAGTGGTGCCCAGTGACAGGGCAAGAGACAATGGGCACAAACTGAAACACAGGAGTTTCCTCCTGAATGTCAGGAAATACTTTTTTATTGTGAGAATGACTGAGCACCGGCACAGGATCTGAAGTCTCCATTCTTGGAGATGTTCAAAAGCCATCTAAGACATAACCCTGGGCAACTGGCTGTAGGTGGCCCTGCTTGAGCAGAGGGGTTGGACAAGATGACCTACAGAGGTCCCTTTCGATCTCAATCATTCAGTGAAAAACCACAGCTGAAAAGGAATCAGTACAAACCACCAAGCCGCATAACATACATACAGAAAACAACAAATGACTTAAAAAAACCAAAACAAAACAAAAAACAACAACCCAAAACCAAAAAAACCAACCCCCAATACCCACAAACATTTAGAGACTCTTTTCTGTTCAGAAAGCAGAGATAAAAATAAAATATTGTCGTTTTCTGGACAGCATTGTGGCATGAAAAAAACACACGAATTTTACTACAAGTTACTGAAGAGCTTAGTCACAATCTTCGATTTTGTATAATGATAGTTAAGTCTTCATTTCTGCTTCCATAAACAGATGAAAAGTAATAAAAGTTAATGCACATCGTTAAATGATGCACAGATATATTGTCTTTAAGCATGGCTCTGAAGTTAATTGGCAAGAAAAACAATAAAGAACAGATGTAGAATATAGGCCAAGTGATCGAGCATCACTTTTACAAGGTAAGGAGAATACCTTCCATGTGTTAGTTATAGTTAGTTAATTTTTAGACAAGTATTTATTCATCTGCAGCCTACAGAATTACTTCTAAATAGGCCAGCTACAAAACACTTTCCCCTCATGCATGGCGCTAGAAATTTACCTTTATTTTCAGAACAGAATCACTGTGAGTGTGAGTCTTGGATAATTTCCTCATGATCTCAGCACCAGTTACAGGCCCAGAAGAGCCACCAGCAGGTGGAGGGCGATTAGCCGTTCCTTCAAGCAGCATTGTATGCTCACTGACAGTAGCTGGAACCAAGCAAATAATTTTTCTCATTTTTTATATATACGGGAAAACAAGATTACCTATTATTAGGTCCCTTTATTTACAAGCAGTCATGAACTTCCTAATTCTGACACACACCTACACACAGCTGCCTAGGGAATTAAAGGGAATTTTAAGACAAATAAGATGACCTCAGACACGGCCCTACCAGATTTTCTTTAATAAACCAAGTTTTTGTGTCTTTTTAATGTCATACAACTGTTGCTCTGTGCTACAGATCCAAAAGAAAGTTGCCAAATTTCTCTTTTGCTGATTCTGGCATGGCTGATCATTTTTTGAATTAAGATGCTTACATTTGCATGAATTTCATCTATAAGTAAATGAATACAAGGCAGAAAAACTGCCATTTCTAAAATTCTTGGTGAAAAATTGAATAATGTACACAAGGGGGGAAAATTAAAATACTTCACTGGTTCTAATAGTCTGCTTCTGCTCAACTAAAGTAGATATTTTAGAGAAGGGGGCAAAAATTTCCGTCATACTGATAATTACATACAAGTTTCACACACAAACATCTTTGGTTTTGCTCTCTTTAAGCTGCCATATGGCTTTTAATCAAAAGCAGATTCTCCTCCTGATTTTTTAAAATTATTTTTTCCTCAGTGTTATGTAATTGTTATTTGAGATAAAAACAAACATTGTATTCCTGAGAACAGTAGCACTGTACATAGATGCTACAAACAGAAAATACCTAAGTCAACTCAAGACAGCAAAAAAGAGTGCTTCAAAAACATGTGTTATTTATGCCCTTCCTTTCTGTGCTTCTTACTTAAGTCAGCTCTATATCAAGTAGAAAGCTAAATCAGTAGCTTCTGTTAAAATGGCAATGTGTCAGCAACAGAAAACTACAATATATGAAGTCATAAAAATGAGAACAAAAAAAATTAATGTCTTTACAAAGAACAAATAAGGTGGCAGGTTTGAAGCTATACCTGGGAGACTTCAGAGAACTGCATGTTACAATTCTTAACTGAGGTCAGAAGCTGCACAACAAAATTCTAATTCCAAGCTAACAAATAAGTAAGTTGATGTATTTTGTGCAGTAAATAACAAGACAAAGCATGTGAAGAAAGTTTCCTGTTTTATTTTTCCCCAAACAAGTAATAATAAGCTGTTGTGCAGCAACAACTTCAAAAAAAAAAAAAAAAAAGATGATTCTAAAAAAGAAGCTTGATGATTCCAGAACAAGAATATGATGTATCCAAGCATTAAAACTAAAGAAGAATCAAATGCTCTGAAAGGAGCTATTTGTCCCTATGAACTTTTATGGAGACAGAAGAACACAAAAATACCTGCATCAAATTCAAACTCTGCTCCATCTGCACTTGTGTCACTCTGAAGACCCCCTCCGTTGTCTAATCCGTCCTCATGCTCGTGGCAGGCATTTGGCTGCAGTTTCACCGGCTGAGCTGGCCTGTGTAAGCTGACTCCTTTGAAGGCTGGGGTCACCACAATGAACTTCATCCATTGCCTTGCTAAGGCTACTAGGCCTTTCTTTAAGGTTACTAATGCAGGAAGGCCATCACTCTTTAAAAGAAAAATTAAGAAAATTAAAAATGGCTATCACAGCATTTTGAAGTGAACTGGGGAAACAAGACAGACAGAACTCCCTTAAATCTAAGTGCTCTAGAGGCTTATGACAGAAACATGCTGGCACCACACAACATCCACTGAGATACAAGAAGCCATAGTGCTAACAGGTGAAAATTATAGTTTCACTGAACACATTAAATACAATTATCTATACGACCTGAACATCTAAGGGCCCAAAATAGACAACAGGAAACTGGTTTATTAAATATGAAACTAAAAGTACTTAAGTAATTACAAGGCTGTGAACTGTGGACAACAGCACTTGACTGACTGTAGGAGGAGAACTGAAATTAAAAAATGAGGTTTTTTTTCCATGTTGGTAAGCTGTATTTTAAAAACATAAATTTAAGGCAAAAAATATGAATCATTTTGATTATATCATTGAATTGTGCTGAAGAAAAAAAACAAACTTTTTTTGACCACAAATGAAACTGCTATTTTTGCCACAAATTATGCTATTGCTGATCACTGGGCTCTCAGCTGAATATGCTGAAAAATGTAGTATTTAAATCTGACAGCTGTGAAATTGGATTATGAAAATGACACAAAATCAGGAACAAACACTCCTCCTTATGCCTAATATGTTTGTTCAAACAATTATTTACCACTACAATCCAGACATTTACATTATGAAGTCACCAAGAAAATTGTATTAGATTCTTAAGCCTTAAAGTTTCTACAATTCTAGGCCTTTTCCTAAACTGTCTGCATTATCCAAGTATTTCTAAAAGACATGAAAACTCATTCTGAAGGAGAGAAATTGGAATGAGCTAATCAGTGCATGTGCTTGCCTTAATAATTGAGATTTATGCAGTTTTAAAACTACAGATACAAATTTTTACTACTTTGCTGCTATCATCAAGAAAAATGAATTCTGATAAAAAGGCCATTAACAGTTTTAAATACATGCCTTTTTGGTTTATGATTTCTCATGTATTCCCTAATAAATAAAATTATTTATTTTAATAAATATAGTAAATCAACAATAAATCTAATAAATAAAAATATTTATTTATTAGGATAAAAAAATATGCATATACACAGGCCACAACAAGAACAGCAGATCTGAAAGAAAATAAAATGAGAGAAGCCACACCTACTTATCAATTTAAGGATATATAAGAGTTTGTGTTATATTTACAATTTGTTAAATCAGGTAACAGTTTAAGGAAAGTTAAGACATTAGAATTGGTACAGTTGGAACTAACATACTGAGTTATTTCCATTTTTACAGGGTAACTCACCATGGTGGCATCCTCAATGATGGAGTAATTTGCTTGATGAAGGTAATGGTGCAATATATTACACAGTAAACAAGAAGGATTTTCTTGCAAGAAACGAGCCAATTTGGTAAGCCTGTTGTACTTGCTTCTCAGAGGGAAGTGCACACTTTTATTCTAGATTAAAATGCAACAAGTTTTCACATATGAATGTACTCGCAAACAGAACATGCACATAAACTACAAGATTCCAAACACTTCTAACCCCATTTTGAACTTAGGCAATAAAGATTCGCCTCATGGATACCCACCCTATTTTAAATAGTGGTATGTAAAAAATCACGCTTGATGTTTGTTTATTTATATGAAGTAATAAAACAGAAGGCTGGATTCAAATCGCAGACTTTGTAAAGTTACCTCTGGACTAACAGACACATATGCACAGCTAGCTGAGATTTTCAAAGAAATTGTTTATTCCTAGTTCTAGAAAAACAGGCCGTTTTTTTATTCTAATTTGATTTAATGCTAGAAAATAGGTAGGAAAGCAAATAGGAAGGGAGGCAGCCGCAAGAGACTGCCACAAAGGATGATTTTTGAGTACATCAGAAAAGCAGCCTGACGCTAAGCTTGTCAGTCTCACACTGCAAGACAGGTCCTCAACAACAGCTATCGCCTCAACGTCTTCCCACTAGATGGTGCTAAGTAAAGGAACAGCGGAAAACCACCCACACACAAGAAAGCTCATTAGCAAATCACAGTAACACACAGTTTGGCATAAAAACTCTGCCAATCCTAGTTTTCAACAGAGGATTTGTCTCTTTTGTGCTTCTTGTTAGAATGTTTCACCCTCACTATGCTTGTCCTCCCTTCCTCCAACAATACACACAATGATTCAATACACTGCGAGAGCACAGAAATTCACATTTTCTCCTGAAAGATAGCCTGAATATTTCACAATTCAACACACTTTCATATTTCATAAAATGTACCAGATGCTACAGCCGTATTTCTTACTCTTCCCTTTCAAAAGGCAGAATCTCCAGTTATTTCACCTGGAGATGCACTCCTGTAAGAAGAGCAAGGCTTCCTTACTAGTAACAGCTCAATTTTTTTTTCCACTGAAATTTAGATTGTTTGCAAAAAGCACGGGTAGCAAGTTCTTGTGACTGGTTCTGGAAGAAAAGGCTCATAGGAGGTGCTATAAGTTTGTCAGCAAAAATATCCAGAACCTCAAACAAATATGTGTTACATATTACACTGCTCTGATCTGATCTGCCTATTGATTTTATAAAGGTCTTTTACCTCTAAAGCTTCTGTCATAATGCAACCCATAACAGCACAGATTCGCAGGGTTCCTTCAGTTTCTAGCTTATTTAATGACGATTTCACTTGATCAATGGGAACAAGCCAAGCACCAACTGCAGGCGTTGCAGTACTCAGGAGGTTCAGCTGCCTATTGAGAAAACCAAAAAGAATTAGGTATTCAGACTCAGCAGCAGCAATTAGCAAGATTTTCTAATGCTATTATGAATGACATTTGCATAGGTGGACTATGACAGAACAATGTTACAAAGTAATGAACACAGACTTATTGCCCAGAAAATGAAAACTGGCAAGAAGTACCTAAGGCAGGTTTTGTTTTACTCGCTCACAGACTCATGATTCCGTCCACTCTTGCTACCTCTATTCCCTCCTTTTCCCATTTGTATTCCCTACTGAAATCATACAGTTTGAAATTCTCATCACTGACTGAATCCCACATTAACTGTTAAGCAATACATTGTGAAGGACTTTTGCCGAAGGGTTGAGGCAAGAGTATTAGGAAAATCAGAGCATTTTCTAATTTACAGCTCTATACTGAGCTTAAACTACTGACAGAGAGGAATATTCGGCTTGTTCCACAAACACAATATGAAAAACTCTCTTAGAAAGATGTATCTTGATCTTTACAGTGCAATGGCAGTTAAGATCACGGGTTAAGCATCAGGTTGAATACCAAAAGCACCGAGTGGTTTTCTCCTCTAGCATCGCTCCTACTTAAAACAAATACTCTCCCCTGTCTTTCTCCCACGTGCATTTCAGTCTCACTGGGGTTTTTTTGTTGTTTTGCCTTTTGGGTTCTTTTTTTAAGATCTTTCTTTTCTTCTTTTAATCATATCTAAGTAAAAGTTTTCTAGCAACACTTCCATATAAATGACAAGAATATAAAATTGAAGCAAGAGTTACTGTGATATATATAAAATCAAAAATTTTCATTTCCAGAGAAGCTTCAAAGATGATTGAAATTACATTCAGACTTGAACAAATACAACTGCAATTTAACAAATCAGAATTGCCGTTTTCTTTCTTTTAAATCAGTAGAATTATACCTTGAAAATATATGGGCTGGAGAGCGCACATTTGTGGGGGCTGCAAAACTAAACCAGATTTCTTTGATTGTTAACTTCATGCTGCAAGAGTCAGGGGGAGGAGGCATCAAGGGTATATCTTTTTTCAGATCATCAGATTCAACCCCTTCGTCCTTAAAAAAAAGGAAACATGAAGTCAAAAGTGAAATTCTTTCCCAAAATGATTACACTGAAAGGCACCGATATACCATACTGTGCACTGTTCATAAGAAGTAGCTGCCTATGCATTTAGGCAAAGCAAAATAAGCCAATGCTGTCCACCAACTCTCCCAGGACAACAGCAAGAGACCTGGCAAGAAAGCTGGAAGTTTAGTGTGCAAGCAGACAGTATACATTCAGTTGACATAAGATATCTGCTAAATTGTCAATTTCTTATTTTGAATCTTAATCATTTTAATACAAAAAAGAAAACCCACAACCAAACACTAGTCATTTTTACACAGTATGTACGTACCTGCTCATCTGAAACTGAATTTCCATTAATATCTGAAGAGGGGCTTATTCTATCACAAGGAAGGTTATCATCAGACACATCAGTATTGTAACCACTGCCAGTTGGAGAATCTGAAGAGTTATTTGATGCAAGCAATCCACCTCTCTCTGTATCTCTTGATTTACCCATGACTCCAAACGTATTATACAGTACTGCTCCAGATTGTCTTCCTCCTGTGAAAGCACACACACCAAGACTGTAAATGTTTGCCATACATAAACTTCCATAAATTATGTCCCATTGAAAAGATCTGCACTTAAGAGGAGAAATACATATGATTTTGGTTAAATAAGGTGCATTACCATTTTACACAACAACTTATTGCTACAATTTTTATACAGTAAGTGAAAAGCTTGTTGTAGAGCTTCTGACAGTTTGTTTCAAGTAGACTAAGAGGATTCACATGAAGACTGTTTTTAAACTATTCCCTGAAAAGATTAACTTGGATGGCAGAAAATATTTATGTTGTTGTTTGGGTTTTTTTTGCCCTTTTTCAAGCTAGCTTTACCCCCGCAAAGCAAAACTCTGGCCCTATACACAGATACTTACTGTGGGTATGACTGTAAGGTCATTTAAGTGATCCGTGAAAGCACCAACTTCTACCTTCACTTTAAGTTCAGAAGCTGCTGAAACTGGTTTATATAGAATTATTTCATATACTGTTATATGTGGTATTGATTACTAAAAGTTCCTTTACTGTATAATACACTATGTAATTTTTTTACAATAGATGTGTACTATTTAGTATCACCTCTAGTCAGCAATTTCTAATCATATAACTGCTGAAGTAGAAGACCTAACAACAGAATTGTTAGCAGTTTCATAAAGCAAAATAATATAAAGCCTACAGAAGCCTTACCTTTTATAGTTAAATTTTCAATTCCACACTCGAACATTATCCAGCCCCACTTCTCTTGACTAGGACCAATTC
>VXAK01014414.1:335129-360764 GCA_013399435.1 Arenaria interpres | reverse complement strand
GCCCCGGCCCCGGCCCCGGCCCGGGCTATTTATAATAACCCCCTCCATGTGACCGCCTGCTCACTTTTTCCACTCGCCCTATTAAAAACCATACGTCTCGATTTTCCTTGGAAGCCCGCGGAGGAAATGTGGGATGCTGGTTTTGAGGCAAGCCCCCTTTCCAAGCGCTCTCCCCCCCGGCCCCCACCGCGGGCAGGGAATCTTTTTAATATTTCTGCTCCCAGCTCACCCGGAGCGGGGCCAGCGCTGCTTAATATAGACTGAGGCACCATCGCCTGCTAAAAATCTCCCGCCTGTGCAGATCTGTTCTCAATTTTCTTTTCCAAACAGAAGGATGTACTGTGAAGCAGCAAGCTTTCTAACTGACAAACAAGCTCTGGGGACGGGTCTCGTTTGGGTTTTTTTTTAAAAAGTTTTGGCACATACAGAAAATAGGCTGAAACTTTCACTGTAAAACTGTGTCATGCAATAAAATTTTCCCTTATCTCCATTTATAATCACTTATGAATAAAAATTACGATCAGCAATAGGTAAAATCATATGCTCGAGCAATGCTGGTGCGCTATGCAAAAAGGGGGCTGGCCTGGGCATAGGCTGAATGGGTGGGCACGAAGTCAATACAAAGGACAGAACGCAGAAGAAGTGGCAGGACACATACCAGTGAAGACAAATGGAGGCACGAGTTGAAAACTTATTCTTTTATGCCCTTTAACTTTTTGTTTTTTTAAATATAAACATACGCCCATATACTTTGTATGAAAACTGCATCAAACATACGTGTATCTGAGTTGGTTTGCCCTCACATTATTGGTGGAAAATGCATAATTGGTTTTAAGATGTGAATCACAAAACCATAAATACCTTGATACCTCAACCAGCGTAATAGTAATATAGGGTACAGCTAAGTGTATTGGCTCCTAATACAAGTTTGACAACATTCTGGGCATTCCTGAAAAACAACAAGGTAAATTACGTTCTAAAAATACCTCAAGCACAGATATTTTCTACCAATACATCATCGGAGTCTGATGTCTTTCTGAAGAATATGGACTCACATCGTTTCAAAAGAAAGCCACGTTATTTCATTTTGGGATGAAAGAAACTTACCTCCACTCCGCCTTGTTATGCAGGAATGAGTTACACTGGTCTGGAAGGTTGCTGTCATTTGACATAGATTCCAGGATTGAAATGATCTGCTTGAAAGATGGCCTTTTCTGAAGACAAAAAAAAAAAGCAAAACACAGCACTTGTATTCATATACAACTACTACGGTGTAAAATTATTTTAGTATTTAGCAAGCAATAGAAATCGGGATGCTGCTTTCTGAACAAAGCATCCTACAAGAGGACTGTAAATTTGTGAGGTTTGTTTTGTTCTTCCCATTGAAAAAAAGGTCATTTTGGGAAGAGTCACATAAGCTAGCAGGACTCAATCCTTAGCTTAGTCCCATATCTACCAGTAAAACCATCTGGAACTCAGTAGGAGCATTAAACAACATCAGCAACATCAATAACCATGAAGATTCTTAATTCTCAAGTTTTCCTCAAGCTAAGAAGGAAAATACTGCCAAAAAGAGAAGGCCGGACCCATTAGCAACTGGTAGTTAAACAGATGGCCTTTTACAGGTAGTAACCCAAACTCTTTAATGTGTAGACAAGCTATTTAGCTGCCCAACAAAAATAGGCATCTGGCTGCAGTTCCCCTCTTGCAGGGAAGGACAGACTTTCCAGAAAACCTCTCCGTTAGCCACCTCAGGAGCTGCCAGGGAAGACAGGCAGACTGAGGCTAGACGAGGATGTCTTGCCTGGCAGCCCAGCTCATGGCAGTGGTGCTTGTCCTCTTCTGTCCTGGGCTCATTTACCAAACTTTCTGTTCCTGGGCTCTTCATCCGGCACCCACTGTGCAGACTAGTCATGGAGAGGAGTTAAAACTTCTCTGTATTTTTTACCTTCCCCTTAGTCCCAAAAGGAAGCTATGAAGTAGAATAATAACTGAAAACTGAAAAAGCCACAGTTAAATGTGTTTCTTGAAAGAGCGCTGACTCTGTTAGTCTGTTTGACAGACCCCAGACAAGGTTGAGACAAAAGGTTGAAACAAAATGTAGATACATAATAAGGGGATGATGCACATTCTCTCCCTATCGCGCCTGTAATTATACCATTTCTGCTAAAATTACAGATGCCGCAATTAAAACGTGCATTTTAATTTGGGAGCACAAAAACAATTAGGAACAATGCTGAGGTGTCTCTCCCAGGAAGATCCAAGTGATTTCCACATTATAAAAGAAAGACAATTTCTTTATTTTAAATGTCAAACAGCATGAAAAAGTGTCAAATGCATAACAAAAAAAAAAGACAAGCTCTCTTATACTGTAACTCTGCGCTATTCGGCTGTGACTGGAGGCTTTGTCTGTCATTTTTGGTCCATCTCCATGATTTCAGGCAGCGGGCAGTTGGAAGAGCGGTACAGACCTTCTTTGCGGCAGACAGCGCTTGCCCCCGCCACCGCGTGCTGCTGCAGGTTGGCCCCCAGCCCGGCGTCCATGGAGCGGCAACCCGAGCAGCACGGCAGCAGGGGCCTACTCACCAGCACAGCGCTTGCACTTGTTGATCTAGTCCCAGTGTGGAAGCCCAACAGGTCCTCCCGCATCTACGGGGGGGGGCGCTGGGGGAGGCAGCAGTCATCTCCCTACACGCATGATGCTGCTGGACCTGCTGTGGCTGAGCAGACCCTCCGAACACACCTGGGAGGAGCTCAAAGGTCCCCGGTCAGGGAGTGCTTCGCACCAGGGAGTACAGAGCAAAAAACTCATCATGGACACCAACCAGGACAGACAGCTCTGGAGCAGTTGTGTGGAAGGAGAACCTTCCGACAGCCCCTCACACCCTTCTTAGTGCTACAGCTCCATCTCTTGTAACCACCCCAGTGGGTGCGAACTGTTGAGGGGATTCAAGAGCCTCCCAAATGGTGAGGAAGCTGCCAGACAGGAGATCATGGCTCCCCACAATACACCCCAATGCTACATACAGTCCAATGGACTGGCAGGTGTGTAATGTGCCTTAACTAAACCAATTCTGCTTTCAGGAAGAAACAAAGGGCAAACATCCCCATGCTGTATTAATTACAACATTTTAAGGCTCATATAGGATTCTTTTATAAAACACTTCCATGAGTTTTGCTTGGTTCTTCTTTCTTGGGGATATACTGGGAAGTACAGGGCAGGGCTGACGCTCAGTGAGCACAGTCAACACTGCTATCAGGCCTGCCTGGAGTAACTGGAGTGGAGACTATGACAGAGGACAGGGATTTTACTAAGGGTGGGTGAAAGCACCAACTGGTTTGGGAGGAGCAGCAACACACACTCTTTGGGTCCTACACTACAGGCAAAGGAGCTGTCAAGTTGCACAACTAGAGCCAGAACAAATACACAGTCACCCAGTAGTGACAAAGCCCATGCAATTTCTGTGACCAGCCGCCAGCTACCCTGCCAGACTTACAGGTACCAGCTTTCCCTGTAGGCAAAGCTGACAGGAAGACATGAGCCTACACTGCCATGTGGGTTTTTTGGGTTTCTTCCCTCTAGACAAGTATAATTTCAGATTTAATAAATAGACTCTAAGTGCAGACTGATACCTTGGTTAAAAATGGCAATAAGTGATTGATGAAATTTGAGCCCAAGCCAAGAAGCCTTTTTTTTAAAAAAAGTCTTATTTTCAGTGGATGACTGCTTAGCACTTTCTAGAAAGTCAAGCATCTCAAGTCATTCCTCATAAAAGATTCTTAAAATATCAAGGCATGAGTCGCCTTTGAAAATTGTTTCCCTTTATATCTGTGATGTCTCATACAAAAATCTTTAAAATATATGCCCCTCTAGAAATAATTCTGGCTAATGTTTTTACTGTTTCCTTCCACTCAGTTTTTCTTACTAAACAGGTCTGGTCTACATGGTTTTCCTTTCTTACTGCTTCTCTGTTCCCAGGTTTCTGATTTCCACTAAAATATGCAGTAATTTTTAAGTATCTTTGATGTTAAAGTGGGGATAAACTGAATGAACAGATAAAATAAGAAAGAAACACTCACCCCTGTTTCAAAAGCAAGTATCCCCAGTAAACAAAGGCATGAGTGATGAGCAACCTTGTGTTTGCACAATTATCCAGTACCCAAGCAAAAGCAGCTTGTTTGGTAGGGATTTTAACATGTGGAAGTAGTTATTTAAGAGACTTAGTTACCACATATATTGTTCTTTCATAATTACTAACTTAAAATAATTAGTAATGAACATTTTTGTAAAATGCTTTGAACCCAGTAGGGACTGTTTGTTTCAGCTAGCACAGCTTAAACTTTATAAGGACTACCATTACAAATATCATGTGAAGCAATGCACTACAGACATTTTTCTCCATGTATGAAGAAATTCTTAAGAATTCAAAGCAAAGTTAATAACTCTGTCCATTCCCATGCGGAATTTATGGTGTAAGCAGTGTCGTGACAGTCCAGCTCCCTTGCAGCAGCTCTCCAAGTGCATTCCTTAGCCCCACAGTGAAATGTACATCCCTCTTTTCTCAGGGGTAAGCCACGTAAGGATACCTCGTGCTTTCTGTGGGCTGAAAGTATGCACATTAGCAATTGCTTTTGAGCAGCCAACATCCTCATGCTCACCCCCACTTGACCTTCAGTAACTTGTTCATGCATCCACTATCTGATTTTCTAAAGCTAATCTCTTGGCAAAAAGAGAATGTTACACAGAGCAGTATTTTAGAGGAGTGTGCTCCATCTTTTGGCTCATGCAGGCCACACAGCCTTTTATCAAGGCATTTTGAGAGCTGTAAGTAGCGATCCCTTCTCAACACGTGACTAAGTCAGTCACATGCCCAAACTGTGACCAGAGATTACTCCGTTTCAGTCATGTGAACAAAGCATTTATAATTGCTTAATGGAAGAGAAGCTGCATTAAAAAAGCAGCAAAGAGCAGACTGTCAGGAAAACCCACCTAACCCGAGATACACTCTTTGCTCAGATCAGAGATGCCCCTGGCAACAAGGCTCCCAGGAACCAGCCCAAACCCAGGTGAATCGCTCATGCAGACAGAACTCAGCCTGATGGTTGGGCATCTTTCTTTTACAGCATGCAAATCCCTCCCTCTCCTTGAAAAACAGCAACACCCTTCTGGACACTTACACAGCCAGAGAGAGAGCTGAGCTAGTATGTGCTGCAATTACAGACAAGAAGCTCCAATAATTCTTACTCTGTGGGATTTAGCAGTGATGCTACCGCTCGGGAGTAGCAATAAAAGGTACGTAATTACCACTGGAAAGTGCTCTTCAATAATTACTGACCTAGAACTTAACAGTCTACTTGTATATTCAAGTCTCAGAGCATTTTTCTCCCCTCCCTTCTGTGGCGATGATAAAGAGAGAGATATTGGCAATGGCATTTAAATCAGTGTTCATGTGGAAACCACACACTGATGATGGATCTCAGGCTTCCGGATCCATTCTGTTTTAAGCAACTCCTTGCTTAAAAAAAGAAAACCAAGAAGGGAAATCTCCTTTCTCATATTGTTCTTCTATGGCTACTCTCTGGTGATAACAAGCCCTAGCTTTAGAGCACCTAAGCGCTATAATTTGCCTTGGGATTAGTCTCTCTGAAGTAGTAGCTAACCTTCTTCTGAGTTTAAAGGAATGGAGTTCTTGCTGGTGCCTTGGTGTGAGAATCAGTGCATGATTTCCTTTCCTTACCTACCCTTCCCTCGCAAATACCTTCATAGGCAAAGGAAATGGATGCTATTAGTTGGTAATGAATCTAGTACAACATGACGGTAGCAAAGTCAACTTAAAGGCAACTCCCGCAATCTTACAAAACCTTTCACTGAGTAAACACTCTCTTTAATTTTCCTTTTAATTTATTCTCATAGGGGCAGAGTAACAGTCACAACTCTAACTTGCATTTTTATTCTGTTTTCACAGTTAAACAGCATATTGCAGTACTTCTATTATTATATTATTACAATATAATAATTATAAAGCTCATCATTCAAAGTCCTAAGAGGAAAGATCAGGAAAGGTTTAATGTTAATTCAGAATGTGTTGCTGCCGTTCCTACCCACATTTTATGGATTAACTTATTCTTTACATGTTTTCAACACAAGGAAGGCATTAAAGCTGGACCCTGAAATAAGATATTTCACATGTGATGCTCACATACATCCAAGAAAGATTAACTACTGAAAGAAAATAGACAAGAACAATTTTTCACTTGCTCCAAAATGGCTATATTCTTGCCACCTCACCCTATTTACACGCATTGTCTTTAGTAGACAGAGAAGTTAGTAATATAGTAACTCTTGATTAAAGGGAGAGAGAGACACTTAGGTATAAATATGTAAACATATTTTAAAAAGACGGCCTTGGCTATCTTTGTGAAGAAATGTGTCTATAGGCATGCAGCAATGATGTAAGCTGGATCTTGTTCCCCGAAGAAACACTAACACAGTTAGCCAAACAAGGCAGGTAGTGGTGGTGTGGAAATCAAACACAAATTAAATTACCTTTGAATCAGCATCCCAACATTGGTGCATCAGTTCTGCAAAACTTGTGGGACAACTGCTTGGAATGGTTAATCTCTGAAGGAGAGAGAATGTACTAGTTATTAGAAGCATTTCCCTTTAAGCTGCTACTAATAGATTTCCTATAAGAGTAACACAAATTAAAAGAAGTAAAACACACTCTTCTTTCTTTTAATTGCAGTGTAAAAACTAAGTATTGACGTATTAAAAGAAAAATCAAAATTACTAACACTAGCAAGATGTACAAATTAATAGACCTATTAAAATAGGAATGGAACAAATGCATAAATGGAGTTGCTTAACAAAACTTGGAGACAAGGTAGTGAAAATGAGGCAAACAACTTCTAATACTAAAACCTAATAGTCTATGGAGGTTACTGAACTGCGTGGTATTGTAAGATGCTTGTCAAGATGGGAATTAAGGCAGGCTGTATGTTATACCTTTCTCCTACACGGATGATCCAGCTATATACTACTACAATACTACTTTTGATATAACAAATGGCTGAAATATAGATTACATTAAGTGAGTTAAAAAGAGTTAAGTGAAGCGACATGACACAAGAGACATTTCATGAACCTGTGGTCAGAAGGATTAATGAGGACATGCAGATCTCAGAAAGCACTCACAGAGCACAGTGAACTCATATAAATATTTCCTGATGGCTGAAGACAAGGAGTTGCTGGTTATAGCCAGGACCACTAACTACAGAGAATTAGTTTGAAGCTTGTTTGGTTTCCTTTGCTGAGTTTTAAACCATGAAAAGATTCCCTCAATTCGCAGTTTTAGAGAACTTTTAGTTTAAAGACTCTGCCTCCACACTGGAAAGCCTAAAAGCAAATCCATTCTCATATACACACCCCCAGATACTGAAGCCTTTCCAGTTAAGATTAATGTGCATCCCAACAACATTACACATATAAGGAGATGCCTCTGCTCTCACTAAGGCAGTTAACTGACTTCAGATGTTTCATACTAAATTTAAAAAAAAAATTGTACATAAAAAACAGTTCCTCAGTAAAAATGGGTCCAAAGATAAGAGAGGTCAAGCTGGAAAAAGGGTTCCCTGTCTTGTAACAGGCGAGAACCAGATATTACAGTCCTGTTCAGACCAACCTGCCAGGAAGACCCGTTGATCTGTCCTACTTTTGGCATTTCAGAAGCAAAATGGAACAAGTTATGTCAAATTGTACCATTATATTACTGCAACATGACCTGCCAAGCCTTACAAGCCACAGCAGCCAAAGTAAGAGTTAACAAATTCTGCTACACAAGCATTTGAACACCATGAAAACTGGAAACGTGACATACAGAGCCAGGACACTGCAGGAGTACGATTATTTAAATAATGTAATACCTTAAGGTGCAAAGCTTTCTGTGCAAGAAATACACAGAAATTTGTACAATGCATAAACAAACTGTACTGGTGCTTGATCTCTGGTTGAGTCATTAGCCTAAAAATACACTGACTAGTCTTGCTACAGTATTTGCCCGTAACCCTCACTGTTCCAGGAGGTGGAAAATCAGTTGCAATCACCATTTATATGTGTCTCACTTGTGCAGAATGTTATCTGTCCTGTAATAGAGAGATAGCAGGTTCCAGAAGTGTCGTATTATAATAAAGATGACGTTTCTCAGTCATAATTTATTATGAGATCATGCCTCACATAATCTGAACTCTCATGTTTTTCTTTTCTCGATTAAAAAAATATCTAATTACATAGAAACTCTACCAGAATAAAAATAACACTGCGAAATTATGCAAAGAGTCGAAAAAGACCCATACAGAATCATTAAAATCCACTTCATTTGTTGGGCTCAGGCTTTGCAAAGGGGGATTTTTCACCCTGTGCAATTATGCTTTGGCTTCAGTCCCACACTGATTTTAACAAGACACTTGGAGTGCAAAAAATGAAGGACTGGCTCAACAGCGATTCAACTCTGTTGTGAACTGGAACCAGGCAACCCCACTGATGTCAACAGACTGAACTGAGAGCAGAACCTGACCCTCACACTTGCTTTGGGACAGAAACTATGAAGAAAAGTAGCACAAGCTGACTTTTACAAGGTTTATGCTGGGCATGTTCCGTAAGTCTTGGCCAGAAAAAATAATATCCATATAAGCAAGTGTTAATGCCCTCTAAGCTCCCTAGCACCCTTCCAAAGAAGATGGTAGCAACAGGCTAGTGATACCTGGCAGACAAACAGCTGGCTCTGAAAATGTCACCCCTGAGGTTTCTTCAGCCATGAGTAAAATAGTTGTCACGTCCACATTTTGTTCATACTGCCTTTTACACAGTTCCTTGCTCTGGAAAACTGTAGAGAAATGTGTGCTGTACCCTCTGCCGTCTTTCATTGTATGACTACATCTCTTTACAACATTCTCAATGCAACTCTGTAGCCCTTACATAAAACTGCACATCGTAGGCACAGGAAAGAAATACTGTTGATGGAAGGCTTTTTGGTTCAGTCCTTCAAAATGACGTATGAGGTTTTTCCTAAGCAAGGAGAAAGAGTCTCTTTGTGCCTCCTGCTCTGATAAACGCCGTAGAAGACCACACTCATAATCTTCACACTGTTAGTGTAGCATTTCCAGCTAATTGGTGTATCACAGTATCATTTACTGGAATTAATCCAGTCCTCAAATAGAAGAAAAAAAAAGAAAGGGGAAAAAAAAACCACCAACAAAAAATATTAAACTAAGAGGAGGAAACTTAACTCCTCTGTTTAACTCTGAAACATTTTGAGAAACAGTTTATGTAGAATAATAGGAATCTGTATTGTACAGCCACTGCCTCGCCATTGTAATGTTTCCCAAGCTTCCGCTGTGTCTAGATAGAGGAGGTTTCATCTTTGTGGAGGATTTCCATGCTTGTCTGTGTGTGGTACAGTCACAACTTTAAATGTTTTTTAAATGTAGTTACTGTCTTTGATATCAAGGGACTATGCGTTCAGATATACGCTCACATGTCCAACTAACTGAAAGCCTCAATTTGTGAGAAGAAGAAAAGCGAGGCTGGGGACACTGTACAAACGGTGTTTACACCACTGAAGTGCTTTTGAAATGGAAAGACTCTGCATGAGGAGGCTTGCAGCTATGCCACAGCCTTGCCGATACCAGTGAGGAGCTCATCTTCAATGTAGTGTTGAACGTAGGTGGCAAAACTGTAATTTCTCTCTTTTTTTAAAACTATTTTTTCTTCTTTTATTTTTGAAATTTTCATCTAAGCGGCAGTTTCTTGTACTATAGTGACTCCTGCTGGGAGAGTTAAGTTGAAGTAGCTGAAGGTCTCTTACAGATATATCAACTCCCGGCCAGTAAAAAGATGTCCTAAACGCAGGAGATGGAGTTAAACTGTTCCCCTACCTTGGACGCAATGGCTTCTTTCATCACTAAGAACAAACCCCTAGGTTTTACAATTGAGACTGAGAAACTAGTACAGTACTTGTACAATTTTTGATCTACAGCATCACGACGTGAAGCTGCAACAATTAGATGTAAAGGGTCCATTCATGAGGAATAACATCACTTTGACCCTTTGTGTTAGCTCCTACTGCTAATCTTTCCATACGCGTGAACTTACTTTCAATTTGAAGAAGATGAAAAAGTCTTTTGCAAAACCCCAATACTGTTTTCTGATCTATGTACCTGAATGTAGAAACGTAGTCTTACCTCGTTTTTTTCCACTACAAGCCAAGCTACTTGTAATCCTTCCAAGCCTTTAAAGGGGACCTCCCTTGTTAGCATCTCCCAGAGAACCTGGAACAGAAAAAAAGAAAAGAATTTTTATTTCTGTACTTTGTATTTTAAATACATTATTAAACCTTGATACAGCCCTATTCTGTATCCAATTATCAGGCAACCATTTTCCATTTGCAGGAACTTGGACCAGTGTTTGTGTGCAAGATCCTCTCACTAAATTAATTTGAATGTTTCTGCTTTTTCCTCTACAGAAAAGCCCAGATGAAAAACTGCGTTGTCTGGGGTCTAATGCCTGCAATTTTGTGAGAGCCATGGAAAATGCTTTTTACTTTCTTTGTACACTATAAAGTTCACATTTGGCAGTAGAGACTTGGGAAGACAATGAACTCCTCTCCTCAGCCCCAACTAGACCCATCTTTGCTTCGTAGTCATTTTGCGTTTAAAAATATTTCTATATGATTGCAACTCATGCTTCCCAGTAGTCAGAATATGATCCAAAAGCTATTTTGCTCCTATGATATGCCTATGAAAATATTAAATATGATTTTTCAAGCAAAACTGTAATTGTTTATCTCCAAGTATGTGATTACGTTAAACTAAACACTATACAGCATATAGAAAATTACTCTGTTCTCCTCGATATCTTATAGATGTACTATCTTTCAATATAGAAAGAGCTCCTAATTTTGTGTGCTTTTAGCATTTTGGTAACACAATACTCAAGAATCTAAGCTACTCTGTAGAAGAGAGTATGGCATCACCGAAAGGCTTCAAGTCAACGAATCCAACTTGCTTTTCTGCAATTGAGACTACATATGGGAGTTCAACCAAATTAACAGGCACTTTGTACCTTTGTATATGTCTCTCTCTTTTTTTTTTTTTCTTAATCAGAACCTTCATATACGTATCTTGTTAAAAATATATACATACAAACTTTTCCTTCTGCTCAAATACCCAGCATATCAACAAAAAAGACATCATTTATGTAGGATCTGACCAAATGCATTAAGATCCTTATGCAAGTCCCTCACTATCTGAGTTAGTACCCAGGCTTATTCCAGCTACATTATTTTGAATGGATTCTGGCCAGCTATGAAGGCAATTAGATAGAAAATGCGAGAATATTGGCAGATGCTGCTCGAGCAGAAAAAAAATGCATTGAAGCAGAGTTGGACCTTTAATCAAGTGAACAGGGTACTCCATCAATAGACCTATTTGAATAATTCTGCTTGAGTCAGAAGACTGATTAATAAAGGTAAGGGTATCTTGGAAAAATAAGTAGAAGGATGGTTTTCCTGACAATAAGAAATACATGGGGAAAGCTATCATAGAAGTATTCAACTCTCCTGTTTGCTTCAATTCATTCCCTTTAGAGGAGGGAAAAAAAAAGGCACCTCAATTTGTAATTCCAATTATCACCTCTCCACTGGTAGAGAAAGAAATTTAACTGTGAGAGAAGGAAATGATTTAGCAGTTCCATGTACTTCAGAGAACAAAGCAGCGTACAAAACAACCAGGTGTAAACAAAAGCCCCTGGACCAAATCAAACATGCAGTTGAACAGCCTTGTAGAACCACCTCATCTGTATGGCTGCACCAGGAAAACACAGAGAAGAAACTCCTTTGCACATCAGATAAAGTAGTATCTAAACACATCTTCCAAGCAAAGACCAAAATGAAATACAGGTCAAATGTCTCCAAGAGCCTTGAGCAGGAAAACTCTATTGCTCTGCTACCTTTCCTTCAGAAGACTGAATTGTAAGAGATGTCTCGTTTCATTCATGGACGTAAGTTTGTGCAGAACATTTTGCACTGAATTCCTTTATCATGACACCTTTATAATGTTTATATCCACTGCCTGTAAGGGTAACTGCCTTTCTAAACCAACACTGCTAGCTTCAAACACTTCAAGTTCAAGAGAAAAACAGTAATCAGACACAACATGAAGAATTTTTGTTAATGACTTATTTTTTACTGATAGTAGAAGAAAGTAAAAGATGCAAAAGGGGGTTATCAGAAATCCTTGTATTTACACAGGTTTAGAAAATGTTGTAACAAAATGCAAATTTCATATTCAGGCCAATGGTGTAGATAAAGACCTTCCTTCCAATGGTGACACTTCTCTGTCTCCAGTTTTATAGAAGCTTCAACCCCATCTCATGAATTAGCTATCCTGAGTCATCAGCTAAGGTGAATGATTGCATTATCAGCCTTTTAAAAAGCAGCAAATGGGTATCTTCTGCATTCCCATTTGTCTCTTCCTGTCTCCAGGGTCATTCAGCACCAGAAAAAGCACCTCAACCTGACTTACTCTGGCCTCTTTATTGCAAGGTACACTGCATTCATTTTCAGAACTGGCTCCCCAGCTCACCTCATATGGAAATCAATCTATCTTCCATTTCTGCTGTAATTTAATTGATACTGACATGGTTCACTTCCCCTCCCATCTCTGATGGTGAGGATCACCTGCTTTCCTGATCACCTCACATCTCTGTGATGATGGACAGCGGATACTCACAGAGACACAGCCAAGCTAGACACAATGATGGAAAACAAAGCAAGATCATTTAATGTAGTGGTTTGTAAGCTGTGGCCTCTAAAGATGTTGAGCTCTTTTTTGCCCACAGAGAAACAGAAAGGAGAGACAAACGTACGAATGTTCATCCTATGCATGAAGCTGAGAATAAGAATTACATGGTCTCCAGAAAAAGCTCACACACTTCTGTCAGCTCAGCTGTGCATTTCAATTCTTATCCTCTCAAGTATGTGACAACAACCAAAAGGAAAAAAAAAAACACAAAACCCCCACATTCCCACACCAGCGCAAAGCCAAAGATTCAAAGTGCCATATAGGATAGGGAACATCCAAATGAGTAATTTGAGAAAAAGCAAACACTGAACATCTTTCACTGAAAAAAAGAAGTGTTTTCTCTTGGTAGGGAAGTGTTCACAGATGCAGGTCAGGAGCCATGATTAGTAGTAGTCCAGCACGAGCAGAAAATGGTGCACTCTTAGAGGTATTGCCATTAGGCATGAAAATTAGGTCAGTCTTCTCTGCATTGATCCAAGTGGAAGTTAAAGATCTCATAATTTTTTTCAAAAAGAGCAAGGGATAACCCCTGGAGCTGGCCAACGTTCCCTCTATAAATAACGTATGTTCTCATAGCTAAAGCAATGTATGAATTATTGCTAGGAGCGTAACAGCTGCTACATTTAACGGGAGTCTCTATGCTACCAATAGCCAATTAATGGTTTTACTTTTTTGTTCTTGTGTTAAAACAATTCAGCCAAATCACATAAGCTTTGTACAATTGAACACATTTATACTGATACACACACACTGCCGTGCACTACAGACATGATAAGATATTCCAAGCATATATCTTCATGACTTCAAAACAGCTTTTAGAGTGAACATTGTCATTCCACATACACTTTCATAGCTGGAAGAGAAGCACGGAACCATTTTTGAGCAATCCACACAATGACATGCGAGTCAATTTCTGGGTTGATCACTTGTAACTTGGTATCTGTTTTTTAGAGTATAGATTTGGAAATGGATTAGAAAAGAGAATCACAGCATTGCTGAAGGAAAGTGCAAGATCTGTCTTTGTGTTGTAATGTCTCCTGGAACATTTAGCTTTAGCATTTCATGGCAGTATTATAAATTATTTACCATATATCTCAAAGAGAATATACAGATCTGTTTAACCATCCACGAAGAGCAGGACAAACTAATATGAACTTTAGCTTTACATGCATGCAACTGGTCACAAAGAGGAAAATTCATTTCAGCTGAGGCGCAGCTCAAACCTATAAGGTTGCAAAAAGACTTTGACACTTGGTAGAAAAAAAAAGCTCTTGCACACCTTAAGCAGAATATTTAAAATCACAGACTGGCTGGCAGAAAAAAAATAGCATAAAAGAAATTAAAGAAAACCATGGGGAAGACGACAAATATTGCAAACAGAATCAAACAGAATATCTATTCCTAGCATCTTCCTAGTTTACATTTGAAAGGATTCTGTTCTTTGTTAACAGGACTTTAACTGAAGAAAAGCAGATTTGTCTCTCTAGCACAAAAGCTGCTGGCAAGTGTTACACTTTGAAAATGGTTTCTTCAAATTTTGTTTTTATAGATGATAATCACTTGAAAAGACAAAAATACCCTTTCTAAGATTTTTTGTTTTCAGCCTCCTAGCTAATTCTCTGATAGTCTAACACTTATTACAGGGAGATTCCAACCTTCAGTGTTATATTCGGACAATTTCTTGCTGGTATAACCCCATTATGTCAGTAATTTCATCAACAGATAACTTGGGCCACTGCCATTCTTCATTTCTACCCCTGCATCTCCTCTGAAAATGATGGGTTTTCCAAGACTGGAGCTATAAAAAGACAAATTCATTCCTAAGTGCTTATGAATTCATAAGCTTCTACCCACAGTAGTACACATTAGTTAAAAAAATATATATTAAAAAACGTGGGTCAAATATTCTTAGGCATACTAAAGTAGCAGTATACACCCGTAACCACATTAAAATATTCTAGTAACACTGAACTATTTTCATACGGAGGGTAGTTGAGTTTTACCTCCAAACACAGAACTGTCAAAGGAGCTTTACTTTTTGGATGAGGAAAAATAAACCATGTATGACATGCTGTTCCCAAGGCTCTGGGAATAGTTGACATGATAAGATATTAAGCAATTTCTTACCTTCTCCCACTTCTAGAACATTACCTAATTCAATTCACACCAAGATGACTATGTGAGCAGTTTGAGATATAAGACCATGTTTGGAATTTCTCCTCTGACATTTTTGCTTTGTTTTGAAACTGGAATGTTTCCCTTCAGTGAATAATATGTGATTGCTTCCAGTAACAGTTTACATTAACATTTACATTTGTTAGCTTATGTTCTCTTACTGTTTGTGACCTAGTTCAGTTAAGCAAGCAAGGATTTTGAGTCTGCCAATATAGGCTTTTTCTCCCTCCTTGCAAACCTTCAACCTTTAATTTGTAAGCGACGCCACATTATCTCATATATTATTTCCACTATAAACAACTGTTTGGCAAAAAGTTTAAGTCATCTTCCACTGGGACATCAGTTTAGTATTGCCATAGGTGCTAACTTAAAACCATAGTGCCTCCCTCACATCTATCTCCTCCCATCCCTCAAAGAGAAAGAGGCAATACTTGACAGGTACTGAAGGAATTCCTCATTCTGCCACCCACCATTGAATTCAAACCCAAAACCTATTAATGCACAGATATGCATGAAAACTACAACCCCACTTCCTTTCCTTTTTCCCCCAAAGTATTCAATTGCTGTTCTCTGTCAGAGAAAGGTTACAGGGCTAGGCAGACAACTGGCTATTTCTAGCCTATTTTGTACTGCAGAGCAAAACCAAAGTAGAGTTTAAATGTAGACAGAATTAAATAATTCACATCACGGTACCTGCAAACCTGACATCGTGATGAACTATAATTCATTGTTCCCCCTTCAGAAAAATGGAAAAACCATGCTGGCCTTGGCTATATTTTCAGATGGGGGCTCTACCTCCACAAGAGGTACAGTCTCTGTTCTCACAGCTAATAGTAGCAGGGTCTTTTAAACAATTAAGCATGGAGAAATGGCTTACTTGTTAATATTTAATCAGTGACACTCCATTTTATGGAAAGTGGAATCCTAATTAATTCATCCTGTTACACACCTATTGCAACGCAACCTTTATCTCTTCTGTTCTGCTAAAAAACACAAGCAGAGATTCATGACGCAGAGTGTTCAGTGGCTCCTGCAACCCTTTGGACACACACTGAATACTTGTGGTAAGGCATGGGCTTCCCACACTGGCATGCTGCTAATCTAATCAGATAAGGATCTTACTAAACATGCAAGACAGTATTCTTTCTATCATTTTCAAGCATGGGTCAGTCTTGAAATACAAGTGTGATTTTTTTTGTTGTCCTTATTTAGAATTGTTCTTTCATCATGCAAATTCTGTCACACTAGAGATCTGCTACCACACATAGGGAAATGAGAGGCACTCACCACTCCGTATGAGTACGTGTCACATGTTTCAGACACTGGGAGACTTTGGATAACTTCTGGGGCCATCCATGGAAAAGTGCCCACTAATGACATGTGTGTTGTATGGGAGTGAAACCTTGAGGCACCAAAATCACAGATCTGACAAAAATAAATAAAAAATAAACAGATATTAGAGTATCAATCTCATTCATTAGGCATCAAAACATCAAATCAAGCAGCAGCAGCTCTCTATAAATAATAAAAGTGTTCATACCTTTAACACACCATCAGCAGCTATAACAACTGAAAATGAGAAAGCAATAGGTTACAAGAATGCTATTAAAAATAAACACAATACATTTTCACAGCAGAAGACTGCATTTTATCAAGAAAAATGATCCTACAGTGAGCCAGCACCTGAACATGCATACACGCACGATTGCCTGGTTTCTTTGTGAAGCTTTAGAGAACATCTGTTGAATACCTGCAAGACTCTGAACAAATGCAAAACCTTTCAGGCCTTACTGAGTTCAAAGACAGCAACACAACTATAGCTAAAATACCGATAAACTCCATTCTCCCCGATGTAGTTAGGCTTAACAAGAAGTCCTCTGAAATATTCATTAAAAAAAAAAAAAAAAGAGAAAAACTTACAACTGAGGCGAGATCTAGACTTTTCTTGACTATTATCTCCCTGTGCACATTATTAAAATCTGTGTCCCTCCTATCCCACTACTAGTAGTAAAAGTTCCAGTTAAAAGGCAGCGTTCAGCAAATTTTGTAAATGGTCATCAACTGCCAAGTACAGACTAACCAGTGCAGCTCGATACTGAGTGCACATTACTCAAAAGCATGAATATCTGTCAAACCTCAAAACAGGTCACAGTAAAGACAAGAATTTCAGATAAGAAATAATAGGCCTTATCCAGTCTATTGTGTCTGGTGTCTGCCAGCCTTTCCTAGTACTCAACCTTTCCAAATAGAAAAAGGAAGCGAGGAGTGTCCAGGCAACGTCTGACATGATAAGATGGGTACAATCATGGTTAGCAAGACACAACTTTAAAGAGCGCTTCACAGTGCTCTAAATGATGCCAGGGGCCATAACAAAGCTCAGACAGGCTCGGGATGGGGAGGAGGGAACAGGCTCTTCTGTGCTTCAAAAGCTCCTAGCGCAGCTTGATGACAACCAAGGTGTCAGTTAGTTCTGCACGTTCACAAAGCTCAGGTACAGATTTAAAGGCTAAATTAAAGGCTAATTAACGGGTAATAGCAAATGCAGAGCATGTCAGTGTTTTGCTACTTTACCGTTCCTGGATTTCAGATCTCTGTGGATTACTTTGACTGGAGCTTCCATGTGTAAATAGTGCATTCCTACACAAAACAAGGGAACAATCTAGTTAGGCAGGCTGAGCATGGTCATCGATGATCTTGAAGGTCCCTTCCAACCTAGATGATTCTATGATTCTATGTTTTCTGGTTCCCATTAGTTGTCCTCATTATAAGCTGGCATACTGTTCATTCATTAGTTTACACTATTCTTGTGTGGTTACAGAGAACACAGAGGACAAAACAGCTTGTTCTGCATTATTATATGAAGAATTTCAGTACGTTTGCTGAGAATAAGCCCTTAGCTTCCTTAAATGTCCAAATTCAAATCAAATGTAAGGATAATTATGCACTTTACCTCATAATTACTCTACATCAGCAAAATTATCTTCTGGGGACTTAGGGGCAAACCCAAAGTAAAACTGGCTCACAGAAGCCATTTTCACTCCAGAAATTATTTTGGATACATAACAAGGAAGGAACCTATTAAAAAGCACAGTGAATGGGGCTTACTTTTTTTTTATGTTTGGGGTTTTTGGGTTTTTTTTCAGGGGGCGGGGGGGGTTGGTTCACAATTTGAATAAGGAAGTATAGGAAGGCTTTCCTGACTTCATAGGGAAAGCTTTTCCAGCTGTACACTTTGCTGGCTGTGTAGGATAGCAATGCACCACTCATGTTTCTTACCTTTAGCTATGTCAGTTGCCCAGGTCATGATATGATCCATATCCATCTCTTCACTTTTGTTACTATTAATGTAATCAAACAGTGAGCCAGCAGAAGCATACTCTGTTAAAAAACAACAACAAACAAACTCATATGACATTTTTGAACACTGCACCTAAACTGAAAGAACACTTGAATGTGGAAACTCTGCCCGTTCCAGAAAGCATTCAGCCTCTGGCTTAATGACAAAGAATTTGGGTTCAGCAGCAAATATTATTAGTAGTGTAGTAGGAGGATGGTAGTTCAATCTGTAAGTAAAATCAAACATAACAACAGGCATTAAAATGAAGAGACATTAGAAAGGTCTGGTATCAAGAAAGCTCAGGCAAAGTAGTTCAAATTGCAGAGCAAAAGATTCTGGATGCTCCTTGTTCAAGATCAACAAACCTTTTTCTTAACTTCTCCCAATTACACCTGCAGAAATCCACAGCAGGATTATACAGATACAAACAAGAGGGTTTTTGGCCCACTGGTGTTTGCAAGTGTGGCAGATGGAATCCAGTCCGACTGTCAGAGCTCATGGGGCTGAGAGCTGGAATAACAAGTTCGTTACACCAACACAAATTTAGGTGTGAAACTGGAGACAACTGAAACCTCCACAGCACCATTTTTATATAACTTGTAATTCTTGCATATTTAAACAGTGAATTTGACGCTCCTGATCAGAAGAGCAGTTAACAGATGAGTTTGGCGGTACTGTTTCCAAAGACAGAAGATATTCCCCACTAGCGAGCAGTACTTAGTATAAATGATCATAGAATCATAGAATGGTTGGAGTTGGAAGTGACCTTAAAGCTCATCAAGTTCCAACCCCCCTGCCATGGGCAGGGACACCTCCCACTAGACCAGGTTGCTCAAAGCCCCATCCAACCTGGCCTTGAACACCTCCAGGGAAGGAGCACCCACAGCTTCTCTGGACAACCTGTTCCAGTGTCTCACCACCAGAATAGGTCGCCCCGTAGCAAAGGATATTTATTTTAAATTTTTTTGAAAGTAAAACCAGATGTTAAATATACAATGTTCTGTTAGAAAAAAGGGTTTGCAAGTAGAAAGGGAAATGAAAATTTTCTAGTAGCAGATCAGGAAAAAATGGAAGGACAAAACTAGAGGTCTAACCCTAAGGTAAGCAGGCCAGATTTCCATGTGCTGCAGGTCATATTCAGCAGTCTAAAGGCTGCAGCTCCTCTGCTAAGTATTTATTAAATAAGTTTTATGCTTATTTTGTACTCATTCATACTTAACTGAAAACACAACAGGACGTTTGTGAGTTGAAGCAGCTGATACATTTTCTTCTATCTGGTTGCCAGGACAGAGTGGGCAGATGGCACACAGTGTAGCCCAAATAGCACAAAGACCACAGGGATGCAAGAAGCAACTTCAGGCCTTCTGTCCCTCTCTCCCAAGGCTATTCAGCATGCTTTCCGGGCAGAATTTAAAATGTACTTACAAGACCCCCAAAGTCTCCATACTTAAGATGGCAAACCAGCTGGTATGCAATTGAAATGCTTAATTTCAGCCATTTCAAGGCAACCACAAAATCATTCCCTCTAAGACTACATCAAATATATCTGAATTGTTGTTAATAATAATAATAATTAGCAAATGATTCATGATAGACTAAATGCGTAAAAGGTAAACATTGCTCTTCATCAAGGAAATCAAAACCATGGGGAGATTGCTGAGTGGGGAAGGAAACTCTGGGATGAGACTGAATCTGCAGCCTAGAATGTGATAGCCATATGAAAAGATTCCAGTGCTAAATGAAAGAGGGAGAAAATATAAAGTCCCTTGAAAGTAAACACTCCAGTGGCAAGTTAGTTTTGGATCATTACTGCAGGACCTCCCGCTGAAAGGAGCCTCTGCAGGAGACAGAAGCATTGCTTCTGATGTCACCGCAAGAGGAATAAGCTGCTGACCTGCACATTTCCTCAATTAAAACATAAGCTTTTTTTACCCATGATGTCATCATCTGTCTTATAAATGGATTCTTCAGGAATAGGTTGGCTGCACGCTTTGCATGCCTTTACAATGCATAATTTGATCCACCAGGGTCAGGGACAACTCAGCTCCCCGAGCCCTTTGCCGCTCTGTGTGAATGGAGGCAAGCAAGCTTCAACCAACAAAGCTCGATCCTTTAGTTATTTCTTCTATGTGTTTATCGTGCCACAGGTTTCTACCAGGAGCTTATGGATTTGGAAATTGTATCGCAAGGATCATTTTCTGTCAATAATGGAAAAGAGGTATCTGCTTTAGAAAGAAAAGCACTGAGTGCCTGACTGGATGTGCCCTGTGATGGGCTGTGGGATACACCATATTTCTGTGCAGCCGAGGGGCTCAAGCTCTGAGAACCTTTTGGGAGGAGGCAGCTGTGGTCAAAAAACAGATCTGAAAGCTAGGCATAGAGACCGCTGTTGACAGAGACAGCCAGTGACGTCTAGAATGATGTGATCCATGTTAGCAGCTTGCCGGGCAGGATGATGTTACAACGCTGACAAACACCCCAGCAGGGAAACGTGTTTTGCCTGCAGACGTAGCCTTTCTCAGAGAACTCTTTGACAATCCCACGTAAAACGTTAAGTGCAGCTAATGCTCCCAACATGCCAATGCTTGGCTGACTGGCCTCATCTCCATCACTCTGAAGAAACATTAGTTTCTCAGAATTTCTTCTTGTTTGGGATTTTCCCTCATAAGAAATGGATCTCTGACTAAAGACAGGATTAAGTCTGCAACACTGAAGGCCATCCAGGACATCACAGAGTGAAAATCCCTCTGAGAGATAATTCAAGTGCAATTAACATTTCTTTTCTCAGTAGCCATTCCCTCATTTGAAAATGGTGTGGGGAAATAGAGTCTTGCTTCCCTTTCAACCCACAGGATTCCAGTCTCACTGGAAGCTGCAGGGAGAACCAACGCAGTTTGTTAAAAAAAGTTTTCTTTAGCCAGGGTGGAATCGGAGCTCCCCAAGTAACAAAGTGGTTGGACTATGCAGCACAGTCTCCTTCTCACAGATGGTTAAAGAGTCCCCATTCCCAATGACATAATGAACTACTTCAGCTGCTGCCTGTCCTGTGACCAGCAAGCAGGTCAAATGTCCTCTGAACGCTGACCTTTTGTGAGATCACACTGAGGACTCTCTGATCCAAACATCATCCTGAGCTGTTGATTACACATCTCCTTTGTTCCTCTGCTTGCTGGTTTACACTTATTACACTTATAAGTTACAGTAAAATTACATTACTTGATTTATTAGCTTTCTAATATTTTTATTGCTTCCAGAAGGTATTCAAGTTCCTGGTGCTATGATCGGAGCATCCTCTGAGTAGCGTAGACTGTGGTCACCCCCCCACACCTCTGGAGTACTGGTTGCAACACTGTGACCTCCAGTAGGCTGATACTCCTGCAATAAAGCTCCCCATGCTCTGAACAGTGCTGTATCTCAGATGTGCTCCCACCGGATTACACTGCCATCTACTGTGATAATCGGACCTCTAAGAGACAGGTAGAAATAAGTGAATTTTCACAGGTTTTGTCCACCATCTGAGAATCAATTAAAATCTGAATGGCAGTGTTTCAAACTGGTATTAGACTGTGCCCCATGCAAAGACTACTCTTTGCCTCAAACTCTTTGAAGCATTACAGATATGCCAAAACATGCCTCCTAATCCAGGCTTTCATTGTTTTTAGCTCTCCAGACATTGTTTCAGCAAATTGTAGATTTCTTTGCTTTAAGTTTGTTTTCTACTGCTATCTTACCTAGTTGCTCCCATACAGGAATGGGAGACATTCTATTATCTGTAATGTAATTTTATATCTGGACCAACTCCCAAGATTAGGGAAGGAAGCTTGAAGTGATGATAGGGAAAAAAAATCAACACAAAAACCAACCTCTGCATAATCCTAGGAATGCCAGAAGGAATGAAACATAGGTTCCATTGAATAAAGGGTGTTGTCTTATGGTGTCTAATAAACCCTTGACTCTATTTCAAGCTTTTCCCATGGCTGGGAATTTCCCAATGCAGATTCTCCTATTTTCAATGCAGGCACGATTCACGGTGCAGACTCTCAGCCTTCCCTTTTCACAGAACTCGCCAGAATTTTGTATTATGAAAACCTCTGCTTCTGTCACACGTCAGTTAAAATGGAAAAGCAATTCACAGAACAGAATGAAAGTTTCTATTTAAAGGAGTGCTGAGTTTGTGCATTAAGAACGCCTCAGGCTCCAACTGCCTCTGTGCTGCTCCCAGCCATGTGCCCAGCCTTGTTCCTACCTCCAGTACTCCCATTTAGGTTGAGGCAGGTGGTGCCGAGCACTCTAACATTCAAAGGCGGCCAGAACAATTAGAAAAACACTGAAATTGGGTAAAGCTAATACCTTCTAACACTGGAGTTTTACAGAATCAAGACAAAGGTCAGAAAAAAAAATCCTTACCTGTAACTATGCCATAATTTGGAGGTTCAATGACAGCTCCGTAGAACTGAATGATGTTTTTGTGACTGAGCATGCTGAGTATTTCTGCCTGTTGAAAACAAACAAACAAACAGAAGAGTTCAACAATTAAGAATGGGGCATGGACTATAATAGGTTATTTTATACCCAAGTGGGTATACACCATATATATAAACACACAGGTATCTAGGAAAGACTGTCCAAAAATGCTTGGCATTTGAAAACCTCATGATGGAGTTTGGCAGATGAATGTTTAGTATGCTTGGGGGAAGAAAAAGATAAAAATTTTCAGAGTATTCTTTCATGGCCAAGGCACAGATGTAGAAGCTAAGTCCTTGGAAAAACTGAAGGCCTTGGAAAACTTTGTTCAAAGAAAGATCTGGGATTTTTGGCAGAGTTGCAGCAGTCCTATCCAGAATTTGTGTTTATGCACAAAGTACTATGGGTTCAGCGAGTCCAGCGCTTCAGGCTGTTAGAGCATACCATGCACACACAGCTCCATCCAATGTTTACTGGAAACGTGGAGTTTCCAGGCATGCGCTGTGCAGTCTGATTGAATACTCACAGCAAGCACGCTTGAGATTGCCAGATAGCCAGCAGTGCAATTGAAACTGCTCCTCAGAGCAAGCTGCAGATGTTTGGAAATTCTGGATAAATATATAAAACCTTCAGATTCCACTTGAACAACGCTTCTAAGGTTAGAGAAAGAGACTGCAAGAGAATAAGAACGTATCCACAGAAATTAAGACATAAAGTCCCTGTGGGTTTTGAGAGAAAAGAAGGCCAGATGTCTCTTTCAAGGTCTCTCAACAGTTTTGCCTCTGTAGTATATTAAAATAAATACTCGAGATTTTGGACACAAGTTTTTACATAAATATATGTATTATTCAAATACAGATATATACTATTATTTTCTCTATAGTAATGCAGTACTTTGAGATTATGTTAACTCTATACCAGTCAAGAGCCTCTAACAAGCACAAAATCACAATCAATTCCTCTGAACTTACCAGAAGTATCTGATCTGACAGATCCCTTCTCAGATCCATTGACTGGCTGTAGAAGCGTTGCTGTTTACCTGCAGGTGACCCTTCCCACATTTGCTTAGATAGCTGCCAGTTAAATTACTCTGTGGCCTTGTAGAGTCACTGAAAACAGGAAGACTATAACAGAAAACCATGGTACACCAGCTCGTGCTACTGTAATAAATGCATAGACAGAGCAAAACAGTATTTTTTTTTGGCCTATGCTTTATAGCTTGTACCATGGTACACGTGCATAACTGCATGACTACAGATAAAGGCATCAGATGGTTCAATTTTTTACTGTTGTTGTTTAAAGACCTTTCTGAGTAACTTCAACACAGTTTTGAATTAAGACCTTTATCTTTAGCTAATGCACCGACATTTATACATATTCAATTAAATCTTTAACTATAGCTTTAAACTTAACTTGGGTTGCACTAGTTTGTCATGCTGCTTAGCCTGCTCAGCAAGGGAAACTGTTACCGTGAAGTGAGTCATCTTTTTTCGCAATACCAGAAAAGTAATTTTTAAAATGTACGCTGTTTTCAGAAAATCATATTGCAGACTGACTCACCTACAAGTACACAAAATAATTTAATTAACAGCTATCTAAGCAAACATGGACAGACTCACCTGCAAGTTCACAGCATCACTCCTACGGCCAGTCAACGGATATGAGAAGAGATCTGTCGGATCAGCAAGGGATCTGTTGGCAGAAGGAGCTCTGCCCTCCAGCTGCAGCCCCACCAGCCTCCTAGGGCAGGGGGCTCCAGCAGCAGCACTGCCTGTTTCACAAGCTTTACCTCCAACCTCCTTCAGTAGCCTGGAGGATGCAGATGACAGCCTAGTCATGCAAAACTCCATCTCCATGGGCTAGCAAATGCAAGACTTCAAAATACGTCAAAAACTTTTGCGTTATGTTTTCATCTTCTTTAGGAAATATTAAATTGGGGAATGTGCTCTAATTCCTATCAGCATCACTGATGGATAAACAGGAGACCTAATACTCCTTGACTGCCTACCTGGATATTGTTAGAAATGAGAGAGGAACACAGGCCACAAACAACATTACTTTTCTTGAACACCTTGGTCAAGAGGAGAGGAATAAACCTACCTTATTGTACAGTATTTAAAAATTCATGTCTTCAAAGCACTGTGCACACCACCTGCTGGTGTTTACAATACATATACCTCAACAGGTCATTAGAATTAAATTGACTGGTCTCACATTTAACTTTCCCGTGGCATAATGTATTTAGGTCCTGGCTACAGAATATTACTTGATGAACCTTTTTAGAGAATTATTAAAATGCCACACGATGAACACATGCAAGGGCCATAGCTCCCTATTCCATTGCAGAAACACACAGAAGCCAGCAACCATCTTCCGTCTCAACCAAGATGTTGCTGGATCCAGTAAAAGCCCACCAGCGTCACTGGACAACAGGAGGGGCTGCACAGAAGCCACACCACCAGCAAATCCCAGGCCTACCAATCACCCAGCGCTACCATGAAATGGACAACAAGCAAGACAGGAGCAGTGGACTAAGACGGCGAGTCCTTCACACAGTGCTTCTATTATTCGCAGATTCAAAAAAAAATATTTTCTAAGATTATCTTATTTACTCTATAGTACACACTAAGATCATCTTCCCGGAGCATGAAGATATGCTGTGTTGACCGTGGCTAATACCATCATCTTCACATTGATGTTCATACTCTACATCTTGGATTTTACAGACACCAAAGCAAGCTTCCATCTACGAACAAGGAAAGGCACCTACTAATTGCCCACAGACATCCCAAATTAAGAAT